>WBMV01001672.1:662-20581 GCA_013396655.1 Campylorhamphus procurvoides | reverse complement strand
GGATGGGCACAGGAGGAACTGGGACAGGCACAGGAGAGGCTGGGACGGGCACAGGAGAGCCCAAGAACCACTCCCAGCCTGCACCTCCCCATCCTCCTCTGAACAAGCAATCAAACCCCCCAGAGTTCTCAAGCATTAAAGGCCAGCTCTCTCTCAGCCTGCCACTCCTCAGGCTCCACCAGCCAATTCCTCTGGTCTCCCTGGAAGGGGCACGTTGCAATTCCTCGGTCCGTGCCAACGAGGCTGGCAGCAAAAGGACCAGGAGCTGAGGGACAGATCTGAGAAGGGCTGTCACATCCCATCTGTGAGCCAGGGAGCTGGGAAAGGCAGGGAGGCTGCTCAGGAGCACCCCTGAGCTCTCCTGCCCTGGCCAAGCCACACAATCCCAGCAGGGATGGGGAGGAAACATGGAAACATCCAGCACAGAGGCACCGAAATTCCCAGGGAGAGGCAGGGAAGGAGAAAGTGCTGGAATTGGAAATCCCTTCCTTCTGCTCACTGAGAGAGGCAGAGCTTATCTCTCCACACGCTGCTCCCTGGCTTGGAGCCCGGCTGCTTTAATGAACTGAGGCTTTCTGGGTGCAAATCCTCTGGATTTGTTGTGCAAGTGCCCCTGGAGTGGGTTCCTCCCCGGGATCTGTCCACACCAAACCACCCAGCAGGGCAGGGACCATCATTTCTGACCCTGTTAAAGCTGCTGCCACCTCTCTGGTTGGGGGATGTCACCAATGCTTTGTGCTTGGGGATGTTCAGCATTTAAAAGCTGCTCTGACCTCTCCTACAGGAGCTTCAGTTCAGGCATTGCCATCTGGGGCTGAGGGGATCCAAAGGGACATTATAGCCCAACTAAGGGAGGAAAGAACTGCAGAGTATTAACAGGCAGAGTATTAACTCACTGAGCAGCTCCTAAAAGAGCTGGAATATGAACCTGGACACAAGCAGAAGCCATCAAGTTTGCAGGGAGGTTATTTGCTTTGATGGGAAGAGGCCAGAGGATTTATTACTGTTGATGTGGCAGGGAGCAGCAGCCATAAAGCACTCAGGCACAGGAACTCACTCTGGTGTGCTCCAGAATGGAAGCTTTCCCGGGATTTCTGAGATGAGACCTCACTGGGAATATTGGGGATGAAATGCAGGCAGCTTCTGTCTGCCCTCAAACCCATCACCCAGAGATGGGAGCTCCTTTCTGTCGTGTCAGAAGAAAAGAACAAGGAAACCAGATCCTGATTCTCTAATTGGCATTTTCTGCCTCGTTGTTCCTGTTGTTCCAGGAGAACACTCAGAAAAAGCCATTTCCATCAGCTCAGATAGCAGAGGGTGGGGTTGGGATGTCACCCTCAATGTGGTCAAATAAAGGAGAGGCCTTTTCCCCAAACACACCCCACGGGAAGCATCAAACGTGGCTGAGTCAGAATGTGACAAACAATCCCAGATGGGTTTCTGAGGAGTTTCCCTCTGCTCACAGGCTTCACTTTCTGGCTCCTTGGCTCAGTCTGGTCCCTGTCCCACACCAGCCCATCATCCTCCACCCAGAGGAGCAGAGGACAACCCTCCCCACGTCATGTTCTTCAAAGCCTGCCTTATCCCAAGACTTTTAAACAAAACCCAGGAGGAAAAGAGGCCCCACCAAGAGGCAGTGAGTACTTTATATGGGGTTGGGATGAATCCAGACCACCAGAACCACCTCCCACAATCCAGACCACCAGAACCACCTCCCACAATCCACAATGAAGGGCCAGCGTGTGTCAGAAATTACAGAGCTCACATTAAATGAGGTATAATTAAAAACAATCCCTTTTATAAATTCCTGATAAAATCAGCCTAATTAATACCAGTCTTTTGCAACCAATTTGCTTTGTCACCTGCATTCAGAGCCAGAGGCAAAATGAGCCTTATTGGCAGGAATTATCCCCCTCAGAGCTGCTCCGAAGCTTTTCTTGCCCCAGTTTGGCTCCTTTTTGTCCCAGTAAAACACGGGGCTGTCCCTTGGTGCAGAGATAAGCCAGGCTCTCACCAGGCAGGCTCTGGCAGCTCAGAGATCAAAGCCATGATTAGCCCTTCCATATCCAGGTTGGGAACTGAACCTCCCCGCCCCAAAATGCTTTCAAAGTTCAGTGTCAAGAGCAAAACCCATTTCCCTTCCCTACAGGAACCTTAAACCCCCTCAGAGCTCCATTCAGATAAGCACTCAGAAAGCTGAATTATTTGGATCTGAAAGTGTTATCTGGGAAGCCCAAGAACAGCTTCAACAGATTCCCCACCTTTCCTCTGCTCATAAATCTGGGAATAAGTGAAAACAGCATTTCTGGGAGCTTATAAGCGAGATGTGCAAGGGGATGTTTCAGGGAGCAGGTCAGGCTTTATCACTAACCAGTTTGATTCCAAGGAAATGGAAGATAAAGGAGAGCAACATCTGCTTTGATTCCAAGAAAATGGAAAGATAAAGGAGAGCAACATCTGTTTTGATTACAAGAATATGGAAAGATAAAAGAGAGCAACATCTGCTTCCTCACCAGACCCAGGAAGGTCCTGTGGGGAGAAGGGGTAAGGACTGTCCAGAGGGTGATTAATAAGGCCTAAAACTGAGGTCCTCTGTGGTGGACAGGTAGGGAAAGTTTTGAGGGTAAGTTTGAGGTACAGAATGAACATTTTTAGTAGGAACAGCACCTAATGCTGCTCCCAGCCCCCTGGAAAACTTGGGGTAAGTCACCACCTTCTACCTGAGAGCTGCAATGTCTTTGCTGATCGATCCACAGAGTCTGGGGGGACATCAAATGATGTAGCCTTGGAGCTACATCAAACATGTAGGAGCAAGCAGTGATTAAAACCTCTCTCTTTCCTGTCATCCCTTTCTCCAACCTCATATCCAAGAGGCACCTTCCTCTTCATAACCTTCCCACGCCCCTCTTTGATCTCCCAGTGCCTCCTGTTTCAGCAAACACAGAATTTTTTCCTCCCAACCATTTAAAACCCACGGGCCAAAGCCATGAAATGATGCCCTTGGTGACTCCAGCTCGCTCCTCCCCTCCTGTGCCAGGGGAACCATCCCCTCCTCGTGGCACAGCACCAAGTTGTGGCTGCTCTGGGGGACAAGGCTGTCCCCACCAGAGAGGCAGCCTGGGCAGAATGCACAGCCCAGGGTTCTGCACAGCCAAACCACTCCAGCAGGACAGAGAGAAGCAGGGGAGGAAAGGAAGCAGGGACAGATAACCAGGCTCTGGGAGTTCACCAGGACAAGCCTGCAGGGAAAGGGATGCCAACACTTATGAACTCCATAAGAACGAGGGAAGAGCTGCAGTGATGGAGTCACAGAGAATCAAAGGACGGGGAAAACAGAAGGAAAGAGGAAAATATGCATCCACACACTCAGTTCCTCCCATGGCTGTGGAATAACATGGGGACATTGTGTTGTCTGGGACAACACTGGGACAAAAAAGAGCCAAGGGGAGCAAGAAAAGCTTCAGAACAGCTCTAAGGGGGATAATTCTTGCCAATAAGGATACAAACCCTAAAAGCAGCAGGAAGGCAGCCCTGGGTGAACAAGGGGGTGTTTTGCTGCTGCTCTGCCCCCAGTGCCAATTCCTGGGCTGCCCTTGTGCATCGTGCCAGGGCTGCTCCACACCTGGGGGTGTGGGAGATGCACTGACAGAGTCTGAGGGGATGGTTAAGGGCCCCAACACAGGGCACTGGTCCCTTTGACATCTCCAGGCCTTTCTGTGTGACAAACCCCACCCAGCTCTGTGCACAGCAGCGTGCAGGGACACTTCCCTCCCTTGTTCTTCCTCTCCAATGCCCCAAATACATCATCCTTCTGGTCACCGACCCCAACAGCTGCCTCCTAAGCCCAGGGAATTCAGAGAGCTGAGGCTGCAGCACCGTTTTGTCTGTGGCAAAGCCTTTATAAACCAGCATCTGGCACAGGAGAGAACCAAGGGCTGGGCTGAGGCAACAGCAGGGAGGGCTGGGAGGGTGTTGGAGTTCATATTCCCAGTGCAAATCCCGGAGGAGCCGGCACTGCTCATTGTGTGATCATCCCACATTCATGCACGGCTGCACCTCTGCTAAGGCCCTGCAGGGACAGGCATCTGGATCTCAGGATTCCAGGGAAACTAAGCAGCAAATGTGTTCCTTCCTCTCCTGCCACGCAGCAGGGAAAAGACACACGGAGATATCAAAACTCGGCGGCCTCTCGGGCAGCAGGTGGTGCTGCGACCCCGAGAGCAGCACAGGGAGGGTTGGTGTGACATCTCCTGCCTCCCCAAACTGTCCTCATGGAGAATTTGGCCTCACAGACCTGGGAGATGCTCCTGGGGATGCTGGGGCACAAATCTCCCGTGTGAAGCAACTCGGTGCTAAGGGACAAAGGGATTTTCCTGGGATGACTTTCTGAACTGCTCCTGCTGGAAGCAAACCCGGAGCTCCCCCCCTCCCCATGCAGTCCAGGGCTTGGAAGTGAAGTTGGGCTCCTCCTGATTTTGTACACAAGAGCTGGGAGTTACTGGTAAGGCAGGGAGAAGTGGGAATGCCCAGCTGTGACCCAACAAAGAGCTTCAGCAGGTGAGCTGGTCCAGAAAAGCACCAGGGAAGGTTTGGCAAGTGCTGAGTTACCTGGTTGAGCCAGAACCTAAGCTGGTATTTGTGCAAAGCTCCCAGGAGGGAACAGGATGGATTGAAAGGGTGCTCTGGTGAGCACAGAGGGTTTGATTCTCTTTTTAAACTCATGGCCAGTGTTGGGAACATCCCCTGGGACACACACACCACTCCAGTTCACCTCGAGCTCCTTGTGACTGGCACTGCTCTGATCAGAAAACCAAGCCTAAGAGATGAACTCCTTGTTGAGGGACCAGCAGAGAAGCTCGTGGTGCCCCCACAGCACAGAGCAGGTCCTGTCCCACTCCCCTCAGCCAGGAGCATCACCTGGGCATCCTGTTGTGCTCCCTGAAAGGGAGATACCAAAGGATTTCTGCTGGACAGGACACACAAACCTCAGGCACCCAGCTCAGGGCAGCAGGGAAAGCCAGGACAGCACTCCCTGCTCTGCCTGCTCCCCATTAATAAAGGGCATTTCAAGGGATCCTGGGGCCATCCAAATGGGACTGCAGCCAAGGAAATTATTCCCAAGGATTATTCCTCTTTAAACAAGCAGCTAAACTGAATGAGCCCACCAGGTCAGCAGGAAAGGATCTCAGCCACCAGACTGGCTGCAGAGAGCAAAGCCAGCTCCTTACTGGGGAGCAAAGCTGGAGGGAAGGATGAGTCCCTGCCACGGCCACAGGAGCTGCTGCTGGCTCTGAACGTGGCCAAAGTGCTCAGAAATGCCCCCAGCACTCACACCACACCAGCCCCGAGGAGCAGGAGGAGAGAGGAAAGTCCTGCAGGGCTTTTCCAGCCACAGCTCTGCCACTGAGGGACCTGCACTCAGGTGGGAGAGAGAGCAGCTGGAAGTTCAGGGTGCCACTTCTTAAACTGGGAGCTCAGGTTGTGGAAATATTGGTTTGGGACAAATAAGGCTTAGCCACAAAGCCACAGAATGGTTTGGGTTCAAAGGGGCCTCAAAGCTCATCCCATTCCACCCCCTGCCATGGGCAGGGACACCTCCCACCAGCCCAGGGAATCCAAACCTTGGACACTGCCAGGGCTGGATCCAGGGGCAGCCACAGCTTCTCTGGGAATTCCAGCCCAGCCCCTCCCACTCTCCCACCCAACAATCCCTTCCCAATAGCCCATCTTTCACTGGGAAGCCATTCCCTGTGTCCTGTCCCTCCATCCCTTGTCCCCAGTCCCTCTCCAGCTCTCCTGGAGCCCCTTTAGGCTCTGGAATGGTCTCCAACATCTCCTTGGATCCTTCCCTTCTCCAGGTGAACCCCCCCAGCTCTCTGAGATGTTCCAGCCCTGCAGCATCTCCGTGGCCTCCTCTGGACTCACTTACATACATTAACACAATCCCTCCTCAGGTAACTCCGGTTCTTCACCCTCAACTCATTTTTTGGGTTCTCAGGCTTAAAAGCCGAGCAGAAACAGGCAGAGCACGGCAGGATCTGACTCTTCCCGGGTGCATCTGAGCACCACCCCTGGGGACTGGATCCGTGGCTGCCTCTGAGTCTTCTTTCATTTGTTTCCCTCTGCCTTTATTCATGTGGATGGAAATGCTGCCAAGGCATTGCAAAGGAAGGAGTGTCATTGCTAGTTAGAACTCCTGAGCACAGCAAGGCTGGCAGAGGAGGCTGGAAGTCTCTGTCCCAGAATTGAGCCAGATCTTTTTAATGACTCTTTCTTTACCCCGCTGCCAGAAACCTTTCCAAGGTTATTGTGTGCAAGGAGAAACAGAGAGACTCCCTCCAACCCTACTGCAGCCTCCCCACCTGTTCAGAGCAGCGTTTCATCCCAATTCCCTTCTCCTTTAGCTCCCCATCAAGAGGGAATAGCAGAGGTGTGAGCAGCACCACTGCAGGGACCTCAGCACCCACAGCAACGTGGTGGACAGCAGGATGGATGAGGAGGAGGAGGAACTCAGCTGCTGGCAGGGCTTGGTGGTCTGCAATGTTCTTAACTCCCTGAGCATATTGTGACTTTGCCAGATGTCACAGATGTCTTGAAGAAGGTACCTTGAAGGATGCAGCAAGGCGGTGCAAATCCTGCAGGGAGGAGCTCTGGGTTGGAAGAACTTTAATGTTCATCCTGTTCCAGGGACATCTCCCACCGTCCCAGGTTGCTCCAAGCCCCATCCAGCCTGGCCTGGGACACTCCCAGGGATCCAGGGGCAGCAAACAGGGATGTTCAGCAGTGTTGGGATGTGCTGGAGGTGCTGGCACAGCCCCACTCTCGGGATCCTCCTGCCTTGGGAAGTTCTCCTCAGGCAGTGCTGGAGATACAAACCCTTGAGTGAGTTCAATGCTTCTCATTCCCAACCTTTGCTTTTTACTGAGATGCACTTTAAAGTGAGATGGGAATGGTCCTTAGAGCTCAGCTTCAGCACAGAGGCCCTTGAAATGTCAGGGTAATGGACCTACATCTGCTCCAGGGGCTGCCCTGAGTGACTCCACCAACTTCACATTAACTTGTATTTGCACAGAGTCAGCTCAGGGTGCAGGGCCAGAATATTTTATCAGACTCCTGTGCAGCTTCAGAATCTCACTGATTTCACAGTAAATTGTGCCATCACAAGGAATCTGTACTGAAAGGTTTTTAAAAATCAGATGTATTCTGTAACCCTGTTTATCTCATTATTCATGAACGACTCAAAGACCCAAAGCGGGTTTGAGCTTTGCTCTTGATTAATTCCCAGTTCACCAGGGAGAAGAAGCCCCATAACCTCCTCTGGAGGGCCAAACCATGGCCAAGCAGCACAGTTTGCAAACCAAGTTTCAAGGAACTGATCAATAAATAAGGCCAAGCCCTGCAGAGAGGCTGAAGGAGGAAGCTCCCCTCTCCTTTGGGGAATTCTGCCAGCAGAGCTGGAATGTAATCCCAAATCCCACAGAGGAACTCTGATGCCCTCAGCAGCAGCAGCCCCTGGGTGGGAATCAGGACTCTGTTCTGCTTCCAAAGGGTCTTTCAGCCCAGGTTGTTTCATTAGGTTGGGATTTACATGCAATGGTAGAATGGTTTGGGTGGGAAGGGACCTTTAGGATCATCCAGTTCCATCTTCTGCTAGAGGCAGCCACAGCTTCTCTGGGAATCCCAGCCCAGCCCCTCCCCACCCTCCCACCCAACAATCCCTTCCCAATATCCCATCCATCCCTGCCCTCTGGCACTGGGAAGCCATTCCCTGTGTCCTGTCCCTCCATCCCTTGTCCCCACTCCCTCTCCAGCTCTCCTGGAGCCCCTTTAGGCTCTGCAAGGGGCTCTCAGCTCTCCCTGGATCCTTCCCTTCTCCAGGTGAGCCCCCCAGCTCTCCCAGCCTGGCTCCAGAGCAGAGGGGCTCCAGCCCTGCAGCATCTCCGGGGCCTCCTCTGGACTCTCTCCAGCAGCTCCACGTCCTTGTGCTGTTGGATTTTGCCCAGTCACCCTCTGGCTCCAGGTGCTTTGATCACGGATCACACAGGCACACTGGTGCTGCTGTTGTGCTGCTCCCCCCACTCAGATGGTGCCTGGACCCACTTCAATCACACAGAGGGGCACCCTCATCCCCTCCTCTTCCCCCCAGGTGTCCCCCACGGAGCTCTGTGCTTTGGGACCCGAGCTCAGGGCAGTCCTGGCATCCCAATGTTACAGGAGACGTATCTGTTGCACAGAGATACAGCCCTGCTTCCAGATCTGACAGAATCGGATATTTCCCTTCAAAAGGCACCTTTTCCCCCACAAGGAAATCAGGTCCACAGCTCTGCAGTTTCTTTTGACACTGGCTTGTCTTTCTTCCAAGCCCACATCTCCACCTGCCTCTTCCCCTGGCCAGCACATCCCACGTTTCAGCCCCTGCTCCCCAAGTTCTTTTGGCCCTTTCCACAGCGGATCTTGGGATTTGTGGCTGCCTGACGGAGCCCTGGAAAGTTTTCCACCATTCCCACACCAAACCAGCCATGTAGATGAACACAACAGACTCCCAATGGCATGGAACACCCAGCCTGGAGAAGGCCTTTGGGAAGGGAATGGGATGGATGCCTGGAGGATGGGCAGGGTGAGAGACCCCAGGACACTTGGGCTCTGTTAAAAACTGGGATTTAGGATAATGGGAAGAAAACAGAGGGACAGATTCCTTTGGAAAGGACCCAGCAGCAGCTCTCTGTGCTCACAGCACTGTCCCCCAACACCCCAGAGCAGACAGGTGACAATTCCCTCCTCTGGAACCCAACATTCCCTATGGCACACGGACTGGAACGTGGCCCCAGGGTGACCCGTGTGTCCCCAAAAAGCCAGTGGAGCCCCAACACAAGGGATGTGCCTATGAGAGCAAGNAGGGCAGTCCTGGCATCCCAATGTTACAGGAGACGTATCTGTTGCACAGAGATACAGCCCTGCTTCCAGATCTGACAGAATCGGATATTTCCCTTCAAAAGGCACCTTTTCCCCCACAAGGAAATCAGGTCCACAGCTCTGCAGTTTCTTTTGACACTGGCTTGTCTTTCTTCCAAGCCCACATCTCCACCTGCCTCTTCCCCTGGCCAGCACATCCCACGTTTCAGCCCCTGCTCCCCAAGTTCTTTTGGCCCTTTCCACAGCGGATCTTGGGATTTGTGGCTGCCTGACGGAGCCCTGGAAAGTTTTCCACCATTCCCACACCAAACCAGCCATGTAGATGAACACAACAGACTCCCAATGGCATGGAACACCCAGCCTGGAGAAGGCCTTAGCAACAAGGATGGGATGGATGCCTGGAGGATGGGCAGGGTGAGAGACCCCAGGACACTTGGGCTCTGTTAAAAACTGGGATTTAGGATAATGGGAAGAAAACAGAGGGACAGATTCCTTTGGAAAGGACCCAGCAGCAGCTCTCTGTGCTCACAGCACTGTCCCCCAACACCCCAGAGCAGACAGGTGACAATTCCCTCCTCTGGAACCCAACATTCCCTATGGCACACGGACTGGAACGTGGCCCCAGGGTGACCCGTGTGTCCCCAAAAAGCCAGTGGAGCCCCAACACAAGGGATGTGCCTATGAGAGCAAGGTACAAAGAGCCCTTAACCCCCACCAAGAGGAACATCCCCTCCTTCCACAAATAACACCCACTGGCACCTCCGAGGAGAACAACCCACACAGTTTTTGGGCAGAAACAACGCAAAGATTCCAGGAATTCAGACGTTCAACGGGACTAATGTGAAAGATTATCTCACAATTATCCAAGCAATTCTCTCTCCTCATTGTCCCCGGACCGTGAGGGTTTTTAAATGCGAGCAGAAGGATTTATTCGTCACAATAATAATAAAAGGAAATATTAAATCCATGAATCTCTTTGCATGCAGCATAAAGCTCCCGTTGCTATTAAGCCCAGTAGTGTCCTGTCACATAAACCACACGCAGTTTGCCTACTTAAGTACCATCTCCCTCCTCTATTTTTCCTTTCCTTAATTTGTAAGGCATTATCCTTCCATTTGTCCTCTAAACAGGGCCAGATTCAGCCCACACAGGGTTAGTGGCTGGCAGTGGAGATTCATATTTAATGTTGATTATTAACAATGGCCAGGGCAGGAGGTTATGCTGGGATGGCAGAGAAGGCCTAAAATAAACACATAAATAATAATTCAGGGAGAATTAACTCCTCACAAGCGACGCTGCCAATGTGCAAGGGAGTAGCTGGGCATGACTAGGAATGGTGGGGTCTGAAGGTGTTGACTCTTCAACCCAAACCTATGGAAAACTCAGCTACAAATCTGGAGCTTTGATGGTCACGTTGGCCTTGGCTTGAAATTCCTTCTCTGCCATCCCTTGTAACATAAAGTGAGAGATGAGTTTTGAGGTCTTGGCAGTCGACACGGATTCAGTGGGTCCCTCTTTTGTTTTAATAAAAAATTCATCTGGCAAAGTGCAGAAACAGTTACTACTTAGGTATTTATAAGGTGTCAACTGTCCTCCCAGCGAGGAGCTGGAAGAGCCTGAGGAAAGATTTTCAGTGAGCAAGAACCTCCAGCTTTGAGCCTGGAGACTCACACAGGGCTCCACTCCAGCAATTCCTGTTCCTTGAGTGCCAACCACCTGGAACTTCTTGTTTTCCTCCTCTGAAAAGGCACCCAGATGAGGCACAGACACCTCCAGCCATCCCACAGGACTGAAGCTGGGCTGACACACCACAGAGGAGCTACACCCACCTCCCACACACAAAACAAGACCCTCCCAGCTCCCTCTGCCTTACCATGATTGGGACGCCGATGTCCGGCCACAGGAGATCCTCGGAGGGGAGCTTGGGAGAGTTCCACACAACCACCACTTTATTTAAGTAGGGGAGGCCATTGAGCCTCTCCAGGGAGTTCATCAACACCTCCTCCCGCTCGTAAGTCAACATCACCACAGTGAACTGCTCCCGGGGCACGTTGCCACCCAGGGCAGCCTGGAACTCCTTCCCAGAGCCGCCCGCTCCTCCACCGATGGGGCGAAACCCAGTCCCAGACCCCAAAAACTTCGCTTCTGACGGCAAAACGGGGTCGAAGGGGGTGTAGGGGAAGAGGTGGAAAGGCCCCGGGGCAGAATTCCAGTTCCTGTAGATGTCCATGGCGGTGAGGGTGAAGTTGCGGAGGTACTTGGGAGACGCATAGGGCGGTTCCGTCTCCACCGGCCCCAAGTCCAGGTCCCCGTTGTCAGCCATGTTGGGGTCTGTGCCAGCAGCTTTGCCAGAGCGGTGGGGGATCTCCACGGCGGGCTCCTCTCGGATAGGAGCGGCCGGGATTTGGATTCGAGTCCTTATGATGGCCAAGACTGTGCTGAAGACGTTGTCCGAGGTGGAGAAGTAGGTCTCCCACAAGAAGCGGCCCTGCCTCCTCATGGCCAGGAGGTCGTTGTCAGAAATGCTTCTCAGAAGGAAGTGCACTTCTGTGATGCGTGGCTTTGGTATGATTAAGGCTGCCTCGTTCCACCGGATCACGTCGTTGTAGGGCAGCTGGACCTGCTCCCCGAGGACCACCGGGATGGCTCCGACTTCCAGAGCCTCAAACAGTCTCATGGTGCACCCGGCGGAGATCACGAGGTGGGTGTCCCCGGGGGTGATTATCAGTGCAAAAGTAGAAAGCTTCAGTAGCTCTAGTCTGTCGTCCCTTTCTCCACACAGAGCCCACTCAGTGGGCAGACTCGCCTTCGGCTGGTTCTTGCACGTGAACTCCACCAAGACAAAGTCCAGCTTGCTGTCCTGAACAGCCTTCAGGGTGGTGATGATCCGGTCGTCGTAGTCGGCCGGGGCGTTGCCTTCGATCTCCTCCTCGAAAGAGCGAACCTCCTGCAGGCTGGACCTCAGAGACTCAATCTTCTCCCCCTGGAAGCTGAACAGGTATTTACGCTTGACGGGCACCTGGGGTGGGATTTCCAGGAAGTTGGGCTCGGACATGGCGTGCACCAGGGGCGACACCACGATGTCGAAGCCCGGGCGATACTGGGCGTCGTAGAAGGTGGACTGGGCGACCATGGCGCGCCCCGTGCTGATGTTGTAGAGGAAGTTCTGCGTTTCCGATTTCCTCGACAAATTGATGATGAGATGGTTGTGTCCATCAGTCCTCCAATACGGCAAAGAGTGCAACTGTTGCTCTAGTTCAGTAGGTTTTGGCATTACGGGCTCTTGCATTTCCCCCGCTAGAATTATATACACACAAGCAATATTTGCATTTTCAGTAACATAAACGTTAGTTCTGACGGTCGCCTCAAAGGCCTGTTTAATTAAAGGGTCTAAGGAGCTACCAAAAGGGTAATCATCACTGTTGTAGACATAGACTGGGAAGCCCGACGTCAACGGGCAGCGGGAGTAGTCGAAGCAGTTGTGCAGCCTGCAGTTCCTGTTGGATTTTGGCAGGGGGAAGGTGGCGTCGTCTTTGTCGGGCAGCAGCCGGATGGGCAAGGAGAGCTTGGGCTGGTTCTGGGCCATCAGCTCCTTGTAGGAGTGCTCGGTCTGGCTGATGACGTTCTTCAGCTGCAGCAGGTCCTGCTTGGCATTCTCGATGCTCTTCTTGCAGGCCTCGATCTTGAGGTTGAGCTTGGCGATCTCGCTGTTGAGCTCCTGGCGCTTGGCCTCCAGCTGGAGCAGCTCCTCGCTGACCGACTCGCGGATGCGGCACAGGTCCTGCACATGCTTCACCTCGCACAGCTCGTTGCCCGTGCGGGGGCCGAAGATGCGCTTGCCGGCGTCGTCCGCGTCGTCGATGGTGGTCAGGTAGTAGTGGGCAATGAGGGGGAAGAAGACGAGGATGACGAAGAGGGTGAAGCTGAGCCAGGTGAGGCGGATCCGACTGGACCACCTCAAGACCCACGGCTGGCCTCCGTTCCCCACGCCCCCATTGCGCAACATCGTATAGCCAGTCATGAGTCCGAGAGTCGCTGCGCCCCCAATCACGTTGGATCAGTAGCCATAACCAAAAGAGTTCTTAGAGCGAGTCTCTCGGAGGGAAATGTTATGGTGCCTGCTTAACGAGAAGCCAGTGGAAGGGGAATTTCATCTTCTCGTCGTGCTGGAGGTTCTCCCACGGTCGTTTGGCTGCAGGCACAGCGTCTGACCCTGCTGGACTCGGTCATTGACCTTCTTACCCACCCCCAGCCCACCCTTGGTCTGCAGGCAACCTTTGCTGGGAGCGTCACAGCGTTGCCATGGCCATCCAAAGCCTCAACCAGCAGAAGGAAAACACAGTGGGATCACGCCAAACTCTACCGTGGCTCTCCACATCCCTCATCACCATCCACTGAATACGCAGGAGAGGCTCCAGCCATGGTGGGGAAGGAGCCAGAAGAGACTCGCAGCAATGTCAGGCTCTCTCATCGCTGCCAGGGGGGTGATGCTCTGCCATTCCTGCAGGGGAACAGTCACACGGTCAGACAAAGAAAACAAAGCCACCTAAAACATCCTCAGATTTAAAAGCAGCTGTTCTGCCTCCAAAGAGCAACCCTTGGGGGTAACACCTGATGGGATGGGACCTATTAGATGTGGCTTCCTCCAGGCACTCTGCCCTTCTTCAGGGTCACATCCTTCACTGCCAACCCGCAGCCCTGCACCTGGATCCCCGTTTCTCCACCGTGTGTAACCCCACAGAAGCTGCTCCACACCTGCCAAGCCCCTTCTCCTCACGGACCAAAGGGAGACATCAACACCCACCAGAGCTCCCCGTGCCCGCCCCGCTGCGATCCCAGGACACGGCAGCGCTGGGAATTTGTACTGCATAACTGAGGGTAATCACCATTGTTCTGCTCTAGTGACTGGAGCTGATGAGGAATTTTTAGATGAAGTGTTTTGCTTTCATTTCCTGCTGGAAAATTTTGATTCACTGCATGAGGAAGCTTAAAGGGAACACGCTGCTGGTTTGTTGTGATTAACTCGGCACCGGAGCATTTCTGGGCAACACTGGAGAAGGCTGAACTGCACATCAGGGTCTCCTGGGTATGGTGTCACCCAGGTGGCATCAGCTTGGAAAACTCTGCCCAGCACAGGCATCAGAAGTCAAGGAGGGGGCAAAAGGCCCTGGAGAGGGACTTCTCACAAGGGCACGTACTGGGAATGGCCTTAAACTGATGGAGATTGGGATTAGATTAAATTTTAAGAAAGAATTCTTGGCTGGGAGGGTGGGCAGGCCCTGGCACAGGTTGCCCAGAGAAGTTGTGGCTGCCCCATCCCTGGAAGTGTCCAAGGCCAGGTTGGACAGGGCTTGGAGCAACCTGGGATAGTGGGTGGTGTTGGGCTTGGAATGAGCTGGTTTTTAAGGTCCCTTCCCACTCTGGATCCCTGAGGACACCTGGAGAAAGATCCAGGGAGAGCTGAGAGCCCCTTGCAGAGCCTAAAGGGGCTCCAGGAGAGCTGGAGAGGGACTGGGGACAAGGGATGGAGGGACAGGACACAGGGAATGGCTTCCCAGTGCCAANTCATTCATTTCCACCTCAATTTTTAATTAGAGGAAAGTCATCCACTCCGGGGAGGGTCATTTCTCACTGAATCTATTTAATGCCCCTCTTGCAGCTACTCATCAGGAATTAGCAGGAGAAGGCGAGGAAGAAATCTCAGCTGGAAGATCTGGAAGGAGGCCAAATCAAAACAAGCTCACCTTAAAGGAGCAGGGAGAAGTCAGGGGGAGTTTTCAGAGTGTTGCACGTCGGGAAAAATCCATGGAAAATTGGATTTTCACCGGGAAAAACCATGGTGCAAGGGGCAGTCTGTGGAGTAATAAAGCCCAGTTCTTGGGCCTGTTGTTACATGGCCATTTGTTGTCAGTAATTTATGATTAAATGGGATTTCCACCCCGTGCCAACGTGACCCACAACGGAGCAGCACAGTGGAATAGGCTCAAAACTAAGGGAGTTCTGGAATTCCTGACACTGGGAAGCAGCACTGGGGTAAATCTCGGGAAGATGGGAGGGAAAAGGGGCCAAAAAGTCAGGAAAAGGCTAAATCAGCTTTCTTGGACCTTGGCAGTGCTTGGGAGGCTCTGGCCTCGTTCCTGCACGATCCACAGCCGAAGGGTCGGGGCAGGAACCACTGCACAACCCAAACCACTGAAGGCAAAAATAATACTAATAAAAAAAGGCTCTTAAAGCCCTTTTTTCCTCCCTTTCTAAGCTCTCTGCAGGAAGTGAAGCTCGTGCTGTGTGTCTGGGCGTGCCAGCCGGGCTGTCCCTGCTATTCCAACCTGCTCTCCCGGGGGCTGCAAAGATGCTGGAATTGCCAGCAGTTTCCTGCAAACAGCTGGCCAGGAGATGGGCTGCCCTATTAATGCATCTCCTGAGGGAGACACCAGAGCACTGAAACATCAGCACGTTGAAAAATCACCTAAACTTCAAGGTGGGTGTGGGAAAACAAGCTTTGCTGGGGTTTTTTGTTGTTTTGGGGTGCCACGGGATAATGGGGTCAAACCTTGCAGGGTGTTGAGACAACACAGGGATCATAAATGTGGCCAGAAAAAGGATGAGGAGGCTCCTGTTGCTTTGGGCTGGCCAGAGAAAACTGCAGCTCCACAGGCAGCAAAGGCAGCCCCAAAGGTGAAACTGCATCTAAATTTGACTCCTTCGTGGCTACTTTGCCCATTTATAAACCATAAACCGTAATGAAATGGTAAATTTGACGCCCTAAAATGGCAACTGGGGTCCTTGGAAAGCTGAATCCATCACCCCCCACACGATCCTCAGCAGCTGTTCTGCCACTGAATCCTTCCAGCAGCTCCTCTGGTGCCTCCCTTCCCTTGACACGGAGCAAACTTTATCCCCCTGACCTAAAAATGAGGGCTGTGAATTAAAAATACCCCGTGTGCTCCGAAACCCGAGGCTGACAAAGTGACTCTGTCGCTTTGCCTGTGGAAAACACCACATGGGAAAGAGCAGGGCAGGCTGGGGAGGGATTTAAAATGCACCACGCGTGGCTTGGGATCAGTTAAAAGTATTGACTGTCAGTATGAAATATGTGCTGGTGATAAAGTGAGCGCTTTAGACACACTCTCAGACTCCTCTTCATTATTAAGACTTTATTTCTCATCAACTCCATAGAGCCTGAGGTTGTAACACGTTGTCATTAGGACTTCAAAAAAAAACCAGGCAAAAACCCAACTCGGGGTTTTACCAAGAGAGATTTCAGTGCTGTGGTTAACAGCAAAAAGCAGCTCTGGGAAAACAGGCTGCTGACTCCAATCATTCCCAGAAACAAATCTGGGAGGAGGAGAAACGGGTTGGTTGCTTTCCCAAATATTGTTTAGGTCTTTAAGCAGATCCAGCCCCACACTAAGAACCCTGGTTGATGCTGTAACGTGACTTTGCTGCCTGATGGAGCTAATTACACATGTGACAAAAGGAGCAGGAAGGGCTCTCAGGAAATCAGAAGGGCAAGGATTACCAGAGCCCCTTCCCAAATGCCAACCTGAGTGGACAGGTCTTCAGTCCCTTCTCCCAAGCAATGTGAAACTCTACTGTGGTTTCAGGATGTTCCCAAGGCTCAGGCTGCATTCCCAGCTTTCCCCAGCTCCACAGCAGAGGAATTTATGGGAATACCTGAGGTTGCCCCTCATTCTGCATTTCTAGAAAGGGCCAGGCTGGTCTGACCTGTGGATGCTCGTGGGGTCACCCCCCTGCAAATGGTCAAAGCCCTCCTGAGCACGCCTGTTCCTCGCTGCTTGCACACCCATTGATCCACCTCTCCATAAAATCAGGGAAATGCTGTCCCTTTCTCAGTGTATTGGTGAACAGAGCCTGGAAAATTTAAACTCATGGTTTTTCAGAGCTCAGCAGAGGCACAATGTGGTAGGGAGGGAAATCCACAGGGATCCTCCCTCTGCCAGACCAGAGCTCCCAAACTCCTGTCTGCAGCATCCAAACCCATCCTCACTGTGACAGGAAGGGTCTGCAGTGTCACTGCTGCTGTGTCACCTCCACAAAGCCCTGCTCTGGTGGCCCTTTCCATGGAGAATGAGCCCACCTCTGTCCTGCCAGCTCCCTCCTGACCAATGGAGAAGGTCAGGGAGTGTGTTGGTGGTTCCTGTGCTTTCCCTGCCCAGGCTTGGATAGGCAGTTCTATCGCCAGGTCTCTTCCTCCAGCACTGGAAATGAAATCGAAGGGAGAAAATAAAAATACAGGATATCCCTCTGCCTTTAGAGCAGGTGTAATGGAAAAGAAATGAACAGCAAACAACAAGTTTGTGCTTCCTAAAGCTCTCAAAGGGAAGGATTACACCCCAAATCTCTGGCTGCTTTGGGAACAGGAGCAGTTGAACAAGGAGAATAAATCTTTTCGGTGTGTGCTTTAAGGGACGTTTGAGAGCAGCTCTTTCAAAGGAGCAGATGGAAAATTCCCTGTGAAATGCTCGGCGTGCAGCAGCCCTGGGGATCATCACGAGGGATTTGTACCATCTCCAGAGCCCTCTGGTACACGGAAATTCTCCCAGGCTGAGATCAACGCTCTGCTAAAAGGTCCTGTAATCTGTAAATTCCGAGGATTCACTGCATCCTGGGCTTTAGGGAGCTTGGATGTCACTTTGGAGCTTTGGAGCCGCTGTGTTTGCAGCCCCACGTGAAGCCAAACCTGCCCCCATCCACAGGGGGTGTGGGGGGTGAAGGGGTCCTGCACAAACCCCCCAGAGCCCCCCATGTGCTCGCTCTGCCACGGCCTCTCTGCAGCACCCAGGGCAAACCTGGCACCCTCCAGGCCTCTCTGTCCCTCTTTTTTGGGGAATAATCCTTCCCTTTGAGAGCTTTAGGAAGCACAAACTTGTTTGCTGTTAGTTTCTCTTCCATGACACCTGCTCTAAAGGCAGAGGAATATCCTGTATTTTTATTTTCTCCCTTTGATTTCATTTCCAGTGCTGGAGGAAGAGACCTGGCGATAGAACTGCCTATCCAAGCCTGGGCAGGGAAAGCACAGGAACCACCAACACACTCCCTGACCTTCTCCATTTGCCAGGAGGGAGCTGGCAGGACAGAGGTGGGTTCATTCCCCATGGAAAGGGCCATCAGAGCAGGGCTTTGTGGAGGTGACACAGCAAGGAACAGTTCCCACTGCTCCAGGGCAGCCAAGGGAAGAGCTGCCACTGGTTCCCAACTGGGGCATGGCACAGCATCCTGCTCCAGGGGGTGCTCAGTGCTGTGGCACAGAAGGAGGCACAGAAACCTCTCCCCAGGTGCTCCCAGGTCGCTGCTGCTCTGCCCTGCTCACGGTCTGTCCTCAGCCAAGGTCAGCTGAATGCTCCAGGAACATCCCTTTGTCCTGGGGGAATCCTGAGCACGGGAAAACCAGTTTCCAGAGGGCAGGTCATGGAGGAACAGCGTGCCCAAGGTCACCCTGGCAGCGATGCTGGTTTGGGATTCACTCCACATCTGATGGTCCTGTCCACCAGCTCATCCATCTTCCCACCCTGCCTTTTCCCAGCCCTTTCCTTCTCCAGAGCCTTTTTGCTGTTTGCATAATGCATTGTGAAATCTACTTTACATATAGAGCTTTTAGATCTTAAATTTATTATTTAGTGCTGTTTTTCTGGTAATAAACCAGCCACAGTGGTTTATTTATTCCCCGAGGCTGCACTTCACTGCTCACAGGAACATCCAGCTTATGAGCAAATCCTTCTGTGTCCTGCAGGATTGAGTGGCAGGGAATCCTGGATTGAATTCACCCCTCTCCTGCCCAAATTTTGGCACAGGGTAAAGCTCTACAAGCAAGCTGGGAAAGGCACACACCCCCAGAGTGGCTGGTGTCCTGGTGCTCCCTACAGTCCCAGCTACAGCGTGCCAGAGAGATTTTGGGATGTGGGAAGCAGGCAGAGGATGCTCCATCACGCAGTGGCACAAGGTTTTAGGCACTGCCAAAAGGGATAGGGGAGGTGTGGGAGGCTTTTGCCTCGGATTAATTAATGAACAAAACCAGCCTTGAGGTAAAACCACAGCCAAGAGTCACGTCACACGAGAGAGAGGAGCCTGCAGAGGCAGCTCCAGACAGGAGGACAGGGCTGGCTTCCCAAATGCTGACTCCAGGAGACAGCTCAAGTCCTTGGAATTCCTTGTGGTTTGCAGCCCTAGATAGCCCAGGCACGTTATTTCCCCCACAGCAAAACCACAACCCTCTCTCACCTCCCTAAAACACCCTCATTGCTGCTTCCCCAGCAGGAAATAACCCCGTGGCAGGTTCAGGTTCCTCTGATAGAACCTGAAGGTCATAATTAAGCACGAATTCAGATTTTTTGTTGACCTGGAAAGGTCATCAGGAGAAGGAAATATTGCCTGAACAGCCCAGAAACACCCAGAGTGATTAACAGCATCTCACTCAACAGGGTGGGTCACTATGGAAACTAATCCATGTGGAGGGGTTTAGGGGAAGTTTACCCATTTCCCAGACAGGGAATAAACCAGTTCTGAGCCTGAGCTCCTCCACTGAAGGGCCTGTAACAAGCATGACAACCAATGGGTTGTTTCTTGCAGACCTCAGCAGTGAGTGCTCCCAACCCAGGCATGCCAGGGAGTTTATCCCACGCAGGGAAAGCCTCCAGAAACCTGAGGACACCAGTGGCACATCTGAGAGACGAGCAGTGACATCCTATTCGTGCCAGCTCTGTCACCTGTCCCTCTGTGTGTACCCATGTGCTGTGTGTCCCACACCAGTGTCCCCTCCTCTCTGGCAGGGGTGGGATGGGCAGCCACCTGCAGCATCAGGAGCACCTTTGGGAGATGCTCCATCCCCGTGTAAATGGGGCTGTTCTGCCTCGGACAGCTCGATGGGTCACCCCAAAAAACTGAGCTACCTGAGATGCTGTAATAACCCGTTTGTACAGCAAAGCAAGCTGGATGGTCAGAACACAGGATGGTTTGGGTGGGAAAGGACCATAAAGGTCATCCCATCC
>WBMV01001671.1:462558-497677 GCA_013396655.1 Campylorhamphus procurvoides | reverse complement strand
TCGGGCAGGGAAGTTACAGTTTTAGAAAATTGATTGTGCAGGAAGACCCATTCCCAAATTAGCACGCTCTTTACATTGGGCGAGTCGGTGGTAAGTTGCCCTACGGCTGCAAATGGCTGGGTTTTACCTCTAAAAATAAAAACAACGGGTGGAATATCAGGGATTCTCCTAGATGACGTCGGAGATTGCAGCTTTTGACTGATCAGTTGGAGCGCGCTCTGAGCTTCGATGGTAAGTGCTCTGGGTGAATTGAGGTCTGGGTCTCCCTTTAACAATGTGAACAACGGTTGGAGGTCATCATTGGTAAGACCTAAATTCGGTCTTATCCAATTTATGGAGCCTAATAAAGACTGGAGTTCATTAAGTGTTTTAATATTCGAATTTAGTGAAACTCTGATCGGCCAAATTGTTTTTTCAGAGATCTTCCACCCAAGATATTGCCAAGGGGCAGTCGATTGAATTTTCTCGGGGGAGATCTCGAAGTTATTTTTGTGTAAAATTTGGACGGTCGAATCAACAGCCGAATCAAGTAAATTTAAGTCTGGAGATGCTAAGAGGATGTCATCCATATAGTGATAGATTATTACTTCAGGGAATGCTCTCCTCACGGCCGATAGTAGCTGAGATATCACATTTTGGCAAATCGTGGAAGAGTTCCTCATTCCCTGAGGTAATACTGTCCACTGGTATCGTTTTGCCGGTTCCTGCATGTTAATAGATGGCACGGAAAAGGCAAAACGTGGAGAATCTTTAGCATTTAAGGGAATTTGGAAGAAGCAGTCTTTTATGTCTATGACCTTAATTTGGGAGCCTTGGGGGATCATGCTGGGCGAGGGCATGCCGGGTTGAACTGCCCCCATAGGCTCGATGACCGCGTTGATTCTTCGAAGGTCATGGACTAGTCTCCAATTGCCGTTCTTTTTCTTGACTACGAAGACTGGAGAGTTCCATGGACTGGTGGATGGAATAATGTGCTTCTTCTCCAGCTGTTCGCAGACAAGATTATTGAGTGAATGCAGCTTTTCTCCCCTTAATTGCCACTGATCCACCCAAACCGGCTCATCTGTGAGCCAAGTTAAGGCGGGGGCAAGCTGCTCATCAGTGGCGCATGCTACAAATTTGTAGAGAGGGAGAGGTTCCATTGACTCAATATGTCCCTGCCCCAGAGGGTGATGGGCACAGGGAGAACGAACGGAAAAGTGGTCGCCAATCTATGATCTGGTCCAATTATGGAAATAAGGTTTTCGCTAATTTTTGTAGCTAAAGATCCTCCCACTCCAGTAACATAATTATGGTGTGATTTAACTCTCCAGTGGCTAGGCCAGTCCTACTGCACAATAATAGTCACGTCAGCACCTGTGTCAATCAAGCCTAGCACTGGAATAGGGGTGCGGTCGCCGGAATAATAAATTTGGCACTGGAGTGTGGGACGGTGACGCGAGACAGGCTGTGCCCACATTACCTGAGTGTCGCTATCACTTTGGATGGCATCGTCAGAGCGTGTCAGCGAATTTAATGGAATGACCTCTGCAACTAACTTCCCTGCGGAGATGAACACCGGAGGGGATCCTGTCAATATCTGGATGGAAATCGATGAATCAGATGAGAGTTGGTCAATGGATGGGATAACTTGTATCCCTTCATGTGTCACGTCCGGATGTGTATAGACTAAACCTGTAAACAGAGAAACTGGGGAATCAACGGAAAATTTGACATCAACTTGGGTAGGAGAACAGGAGTCTAACAAGACTGGGGAAACAAGCTGTAAATAAAAGGGAATTATTCTTCTTGAATTGTCTGGAGTTTTGGGGAGTACCACGGGCGCTGGGGAAGATTTGATGTCTTCGCGCTTCCCCGAGCGCTCGCAGCCTCGTTTCCCAATTTGAAGCTTCCGGATGCTTTTGGAGACGCTGTAGGAGACCGTGGGCACGGTGTGGTAGGTGGTGGCTGAGACGACTGTTTAAAAGGGCAGTCTTTGATGAGGTGACCTAATCCTTTGCATCCAATGCATGGGCCTATCTTGACAAAGTCCTTAAATTCTGAAACTTCTTTTGACACACCATCAGCAACGCCTTGCACCTGTTGGGCTATGTTGACTATTTGGTCAGCGATGTTATACTGACTATCTTGAATGGCTTCTACCAGTTGTTTATTTGAATCAGCTTGGATTTGAGCTGACGCTACAAAGGCTTCTTTAAGTGATTCTACTTTGGCCTGTTTACGATGTGCAACGGTGTTAACGTTGCGGCAGGCTTTGATCATTTCGGTAACTGTTGGATCTTTTAAGGCTCTGAGGATAGGTTGGCAATCCTCATTTGCATTCTCAATGATAATGCGCCTAAAGAGTTCGTCCTGCATTTTGGTGTCAGCTACTTGTTTATTGATGGAATCTTTTAATCTTTCAGCATATTTAGTAAATGGTTCGTTGCCCTCTTGGAAAATTTTGGTGTATGATGATGTTATGGAAGTGTTGGAGGCAACGACTGTGATTGCTTGGTATGCTAATTGCTTTGTAATATTTAATTCGTGTTGCGGTGTGCGCGTTTGTCTGGCTGTGTCCATGAAAAGTCCGGTTCCCATAAATCTGTCCATTACGTGTGTAAGTGGTGTTCCTTGATTTCGATAGTTGTTTTCAATGTATCGTTTTACTAAGAGCCTCCACTCATCCATAAAGGCTGAGTGTTCTAGCGAATTGAAGATGGCTCTAGTAATCACATCAATGTCTCTCGGAATTAGTGTGTAAGCGTCGAAGAAGTTTTTCAAAACATTTAAAGTGTATGGAGCTGCTATTCCGCACTCGGCTACTGCTCTACGAAGGTCTTTCATGTAGGGGTAGCCGAGTGGCTCCCAGGCAGGTGGTTTGCCGGGATCGTAAAATACAGGGAAAACTGAAACTAAATCTAAGTCGCCTGCATCTTCGGCTTTTCTCCGTATCTCCTCGTATCTAGCTTTGGCTGGATCGGGAGGAGAAGTGGGGTCTAGTGGCATGATGTCTGAGTATGGTTCGCTGGGAGGCACTAGGGGCTTTGGGGTTTCAAGCTGATTGATTATTGTTGGTGGGGGTAGCGGATGGGCACGGCCATCTTGGACCGGATGTTTTTGATCTGCAGGCGGAAGTGGGTCACCCTGAGCGCGGCCATTTTGGGCCGGAAGCGGCGGCTGATGGACGTCGCCATCTTGTTTCCGGTCCTCCAGCGCGTGACTCAGCTCTAACATGGCCTTAATCACCTGATCTAACTGGTCCCACCCCTTGGTGATGTCATTGATGGGAGTGGGTAGAGCTAGAGTCTCCGCCTCGCGGTGGGTGGTGTTAGGCATTGGAGGCGTGGCTGACGCTACTGGGGAGGAGCTTTGCCTATCCGATGATGTAATTGAAGGCAAGGCTTGGCCGCCATTTTGTGAAGGTGACTCAGCTTGTCCTTGAGGGGACCCGACGCCGCCATTTTGTCACGCACACTGTCCCTGATCTCTGAGGGGGTTTCCCACCGCCAAGCAATTCGCGTGAGGGGTTTCAGAGGGCACGTCAGGGATAGTGGTCGATGGTGAGGGAAGGACATGCAGGATCATGTCCCAAGCCGCTAGTGCTCTCCACGCTAATTTTTTATTTTTGTTATGTGATTGGTCCCAGAGATCGAAACCGAGTTCGTCCCATTCCTCGTAGGTAATGGGATAATTTACAGTCTTATTGTTCTCGGCGATCCATTCTGCCAAATATTTCAACGATTCCTTTTGGATTGGGTGTGAATTTCGTCTTAAGTAAAATTTTAAGTCTTGATAAATAATACGTGATTTGGATCCGCAGCAATTAAGACGGGAGAAAATGCCCATTGCGAAACTAAAATTAACGAATCAACTGGGCAAAAACGAACTACTTAACTAGGGGTCTAATTGTGATTTTGGGTGAAGGAAAGACGGGGAAAGGGAAGGCTTGTCTTCCCTTGTGGCTCACCTTCTCCCCGACGGATCTGGATCCTCGGGCGAGCAGGAGCCGACGGCGATTTCAGCGCCGCAGAAGTCTCCACACCGGGGTCGTGTCTTGAGAGACGCTGCTGGCTCGTTGCCGTCGGTACCACTCAGCGAGATTGCTGAGTGGCTTTTGGTGACTCTTCTGCGAAGGGGTGATCTGCGACGACCGGAGTGCGAGGAGCTCTTCTCCACTCGCGGCCAACGAGAAGAATCAGGGGTACTGCTGAGGGTCCCTGTTCGGGCACCAGATGCGCGTCGCAGACCCGAATGGGAAAGGCGGGAAAGGAAAACTCGAACACGGGGTAGTGAGGGTGGCTGCAGCCAACAGGGGCGAACCGTTTATTAAGGGGAGCATCGACCTTTATAGAGTTGGGGAAGGAAGGTTCTGGAAAAAGGGGCGGATCTGAGGGATTGACAACTGGGTTCTGACGCGCAATAGGGTAGGAGGGAGAGGCTCCGCCTAAGGGGTGTGGAGAAGGGAGGAACTAAGGGAGTGGTCAGCCCTGTATGGCAAGGCCTTATTGCCGTTACCAAGGGCGACCAAAGGGCCAATGGTAGCTGTACCCGAGCCCGGGAACCAGCCGACCAATGGGGGATTGTAACTGGGGGAAGAACTAGGGTAGTAACCAATCGGAACAATCGGAATTATGACAACTGTGTGCCTACTCTAATACATTAGAAAACTGACTAACAATAAACTATACAACTGGCATTTTCTCTCGTCGAGGTATTTCTTTTACTTCTAAATCGCTTCTACACAGCTGTCTCCTCCTCCAGGTCAGCTCTCTCGGGTCGTCTGGTTCTCCGCCACGATCTGTAAGATTCTCTGATCCCCACAATCCACTTAAAAAAAGTCATGTCAATTTGCTTATTTTTGTATGTTCACAGGTAAGACTCATTTTCTTTTGCAAAGCTCTTTTCAGACCTCCATGAAAGTTCATATCCAATGAAACTTTTAAGGTTTAGCAATGAATACTTTGGAACTTCAAGATCAAAAGATTGCCATCTGAATATAATATCTGCTGATTAGCATCTTAGAAAACTCTGTGAAAATGTGTTCAGTTATGGCCAGGTGAAACTGGTCAATAAAAGAATATATATCCCTTGCAGGGAAACAAATGTTGTAATATACTCAGGGTTGATAATCTTAGGGGTAGCTCTACTACCAACCGTAAGTATCTAGACTTTATGTTTCTGCCTTTCTACCCCCAGAAATGCATTGCCCTGATGGAAGTCCTCAGGATGGCCACTCTCAGCTACATGGTTTCCTTCATCAATACTAAATCTGCAGGGAATGCTATTGTTGGAGCTGCACCATTTCTAGTGCTTGTGTACCTCTGCACTCAGCTGAAAGTGGCAAATCCTGTACTAAGGGCAGGCATCTGCATTAGCTCTTTTAACAAGCTGTGTGCTGTGATATTTTGCTGCTGGTGGTGATGTAGGCAATGTCTTATTCACTGAAATGTTCACCCAGGCAGCTAAACAAGTTGTAAGTGCTGCTCTCTGACTCTGCTTCAGCAGGTGACTATTAAAAATGAAATTAGTGTAGGCAGACTGGAGGCAGGTATGGAATCATGGTTTCCTGCTCCCCCCAGAAACACATGAATGCAATCACACTGTGTTTGACAATACAGCAAATTGCTGATTATGTCACCCAAACTGAGAGAGCTTTAGCAGGAGCGCTTTACCCTGTATTGGTAGCCTATTAAGGACAGCATTTTCATATGCTGGGAAGATGTTGATGGCACAGTGCTGCAGAGTATTCTCCATTGGAGACCAGCACACCACACATACAACTAACTGAGACAGAATAAGACATGTGGCAAGGAAGAGAAAATGCACCTCTTCGTTCTGTGTTTTACATTCATATGGGTTTAACTGGGGAATCTGTGTCTTGGGCTTACCAACTAATATTTACCACACTTGAAGTATAGTACATATAGTATTAATACATGCATACTAACCTCAACATAATTCACTGTACATAATATTTAACATAAAATTGGGGAATTCCTAAGTATACTGCAGGTTTGCCCCAGGTTGTGATATGGTCTCCACAACCATAACCACATTGTGACAGTCTCAACAATGGTCAAAGGTTTACCTGGAAACCATGTATGAATCAGCCACGTACCAGCTGAGTGCTTTAACCATGGACTACAGGATGAAAGAGAAGGTCTCTTCTGGTCACATTGGGTTGGTGTCTGCCTTCTAGGAGGAAGTCCATGGGAAATATCAGGTTGAGCACTGCAGATTTGCTTGTGAGCTAAATGCTAAATGACTTAGCATAGTGATGATACTGGCATGCCTTGGTCATGGCAGTTTCCAAACCTAGAGAATATGAAATGCAAAAACATACATTCCTACAGACTTCTAAGTGTCAAGAAAGAAGAGTAAATGAGATCAGGCCTTGTTCTTTTGGATCTCTTATCTGAAGACTCTGGATGACTACCAGGTGTCAATTGAATACAGATATCCCTTCAAATGTATTGCATTCAATATATTGTGTGTGTTCAGGTAAATTCAATAGCTCTCTCCAGGTGAAACTGTTTCTTTCTGAATTACAATACTGTAAATCCAAGTAACTCCACTGAATCTGCTTGTCAAACCTCTTTTTTAAACTCATAGCGAGAAGACTGAGTTCAGTTTTGTAACTAAGCATAGCAGAACTATTTCTCCTAAAGAGGTAATTTGCATAAGGAATTAATTATTTTACATATTTTCCAGGTGCCTGAGACCTAGGTTTTAAGAAGAAAGGGGAAACTACCAACCTCTGAAACATTAAATGTGAACCTTCAAGCTTTTAACATGCAGTAAAACATTTATTTTTAATAAAAAATAGTGAATGTCTTTTGGCTTAGTTAAACTAATTTGCAATCCCTGCAAAGTCAAAAGTGTAGAAAAACGTACCCTCCATAAATATTAGTAAAGATTTATCAAAGTACCGTGAATATTTTGTGCAGTTAGTGTGATGACGGCAAAGCATCTTTCTATGTCTTGGCTGAAAAGTGAGGCAGAAACATCCTCTTGTTTTGTACCAGGTATTCATGTGATGCACAGGGATTATAGCATGAACTAAGTTCAAACACCAAAATAAAATTTTCTGGGTAACACTGTAAATCATATGCACTGAGCCTCACTACAGCTTTGACTGGGGGACTCTCTAAGACATAAGCCATCAGCTCTGCTAGGGCATATTCTGTGTGTGTGAGGACAAAATATAAATTAAAGGTAATAATTGTAAAATGTTGGGGTTTTTCTCTTTAAGGATCAGAGTATATAGGTGTGAAGTTTGGGGGGTGTGGTTTTTTGGGTTTGGCTTTTTCATTTCTTTATACATAGTTTGGTGTAAAATCAGCATGGAGATGTAAGGAGATTTTTGAATTTAGGACTGAAGAGATAAAGGGAAAATATTTTCATTATGTATTTGGCTCTTGAAAATTGGGAGTAAGTACCCTGAAATTTATGGAATAGCATCCAGATGACACTGTAATCCAAACTTTTGTTTTCACAAAGATACTCTGATAATCATTCAGTGGCAAAAATCATGTTTTTCCAGTAATGTGGTGTGTAATACTTCACTGGTAATTATTGAGTCTGGAGGATTTAGTGCACTAATCGTGCTTTTAGACTTATCAATTTACTTCAGGTTTTATATTTGAGGGGTTTTGTCCAAACACACATGAGAAATTTGCAGATTATAACATGCACATTGCTCTAATTTATTTCTGACAGCTTAGTAAGAATAGGAATTCTTTTATTTTGCAGTTTTAGTAATTGTATGCTGTGTATCAACAAGTCTTTTTAAAATTCTAACGTGTAGCATCACTTGATTTCAAAACACAATATAGAAATAAAACACAAATACGTAGTAATTGCAATTTTAGGATTCAATTCTTCCACATTAGAGCATTTCAAGATTAGTCTATTAAAGATGATTGCCTCTGAACTATCTGATTGTAAGTGGTTTAAAGAGCTTCCACTTGCACCCCAAGTATGTACCTCATCATGGATATATTTTTCATACTCCTGTTAGATACAGTAATCTTAAAGGAAGGAACTTAAATAAAATTATGTTGGTTGTAATCTGCCTAAGGCAAAAATATTTTAGTGAGCCAGTTGAAGTTTAAATACTTGTGTTTTCATTCTATGAAGAATTCCAATTATACAAAGAACTAAGTGGCTATTCCCAACTGTCTAACACATAAACCTATGAAAACCCCCTCTTGTTAATAAATCACTAAATTTAAAACAGTTTTTAGTCTGAAGATATAAACTAAAGCAAAAGGTGAGAATGTAAGCACTGGAAAACATATTTATTAATTTATTTTCACTTAAATAATTTTATAAGGTCATTAAAATAATAATAAACTACTATTTGACACATTCTCTTAATACCTTCGCTATCCACCACCCGTCTGCTATTTATTCCAAACATATTTTGAGAAACCTCTTTGTGCAAAAATATATCCCTTTTGAGGAACTCAGTATCTTTTTTACCTGATATTACCTTTAGTATTTTTCTTCAGGTGCTGAGAATTCATACAGTGATGTACTCAATAACCCAATTGCCCATGAGCAGCCTCCACTGTGGAGTCAGTATTTCTGATATGCCATGATTTCCCACTGGAGATATGCTTGAGAATGGAAGCCTGCCCTTTTGCTTGTATTGTGCTATTCTGACTGTGCTGTGCAGAAGCATTTAATAGGCATTTACTGAATATAGGCAGTTACTGAAATGCAGGCAAAGCAGGTAAGGCAGAGTGCAAGTCTTCCCTTGACTGCTGTATGACCTTGTCAAGGTGTTGCTTTCCAGGCAGGGTGCACAAGACACCTGCAGAAAACCTAAGGAGGACCCACAGCAGTTTGTCTGCTCCAGATAAAAATAAAACCAACTTCAGCAATAGCCTTGGTGAAGTGCTGCTGACTGCACTGCAGTGAGGATGAGGGTTCAGCAGTGAGATTATAAACTGTCATTCTGTCATTATTAAATAATTTACTTTCAGTGCTGCTAAATACGTTATACAAGGACAGCATGGCACAATGCTTTCTTGCCCATAAGGTCTTGCCCCTCTGCAAGTGCTTGCATACATTTCAGAGCACCAGTTCTAAACTGGCCCCTCAAAATAAAGATGGAGAAGCAGGCAAAGCTAGCTTGCTGGGGAGTGCAGTGTTCTTTCAGGAATGCAGCTTGGATAACTCCATAAAAGGTTAATTTATGGTTTGAAACTTGTCAGTATTATGCCAATAAATCCATAATATGTTTTAAACAAAGTCTCCTTTGTATTTCAGGTAGCCTCCTGTCTGTTGAATCTTTCTTTAGAGACCAAGGTAGAAATCACAGATAAATCTGTTGTTTTCAGGGCAAATTCAGGTTAGCAGTACGTGTCTTTTTCATATATAATCAGTGTTTCTAGATCAAAGTGTTACAACCATGTATTTCACAACACACAAATTATCAGAGAAGGGCCAAAAGAGCAAACTAGCCAGATGTTTTGTCAGCCCAGCATACCTTCATAAACCAGCTTTCCAGTCTGCCAACAGCAGCCCCAGCTTTGGTTCCTTTTGCCACCCAACCAAAGCAACTCACCTCAGCAATTGTTTGCTAATTAGTTTGAGCTATGTGATCATAACTGAGATTTTGGCAGCCTATTCTGGAAGAGATTTATTAACGATGATCAATTATGACCAGGTGGAATTCCTGACAGATGATTTTTTCATTGTTATTTGACAATATATGGGAAGTCTTCCATTAGATAAATGCAGTTAATGAGCTGACCCTGCCATCTGCTGTCATCTCTGCTGCTGTTTCTGCAGTGTAGTGCCTGCTCATAGTCTCCCAGGTCACTACCTCTCCTTCAGCTCACTGTGGAATACAAATCTCTATAATGAGCCCACGCAGTGTTGATGACTTGTCATTCGAGCTGTGCCTGGTTTCATGTAGCATAACTGCTGAAAGCTTCACTTGCAAGATGGGCTGGTGATATCTTCAGTAAAAATAGCATTGACCCAGGAAAGGCTTACTGAGAGAATTTGAAAAAATCCACCAAGTTTTCCATTTTTAAGATAAATAAGTGCAGTGTTGGTAAGAATAATAAACAGCAATTTTGTCTTACAAGTGAACATTTTAATTGTTTTTGTGTTCTTTACAGTGCTGCAGCTTGTTGCAGGTAAATCAACTGTGTGCAATACCATGATGGCTATTTGTGATACTCAACATACCACAAGTATATCACTGCTGCAGCAGTAAGGGCACCAAAGAAAGGGCAGCATTCCATGGTGCCCATCCATGTCTATACCTCACCACATCCAAGGGATATGCAGAAGCACACTTGCCACATCAAGATGCAGCTCACCCCTTATTTGTCCTTGCACATGGGCATGAGAGGCCAGCAGTGAGCTAAACTTTACCCTTAGAAGGTGTGGGATCAAGAGCTAGCTAGAGAACATAAATTTCTCCTCTCCACATAGAGACATAAAATGGCCTGGGTTAGAAGGGACCTTTATCGTCTGGCTCCAACTTTCTTCCTGTGGGCAGGGATACATTTCACTAGACCAGGTTGTTCAGAGCCCCATCCAACATGGTCTTGAATACTCTCAGGGACTGGGCATCCACAACTTCTCTGGGCAACCTATTCCTGTGCCCCTTCACCCTCACAGTAGAGAGTTCCTTCCTAACATCTAATCTAAACCTACTTTTTTTCAGTTTGAAGCCATTCCCCCTTGTCTATGAGCACCTCTGAGCTAAGAGATCACATAGCACTGACCACAGGATTTTTTGTCTTATTTCTGCTGTCCTACCCTGTCACAGGGCTTAGGAAATAGCCAGGGAATAGCCAGGGAAATACAAATCCCTGAAAACCACCTTCTTCGTGTACAAGACAAATAACATAATTCAAATCTACATGGAGACAAGAGAAAACCACTCGCCAGCATGATCTCATAGAGAGGAGAAAAACCGAGTAAAGCATGTGGTAAAAATCCAGTACTTCTCAAACTCCACCAAATATTGCAGAAGTCAAAATAGATCTTTATGGCATGGAAACCAAATTTCTCTCTTCTTCTCCCTTCTTGCTCCTCTATAGCTTCTGTCTACATGTTCAAAGTAGCAGGTTATGACTTGCTTTTTTTCTTGCTTATCATCATGCAGCTCAGGTTTTACAGCCGTAAAAAATCCACTGAATGATAGCTTCAGGGGGATGACAGGATGTGCTTCAGTTCTGAGAGAGAACTTGGAGGGGGGACTGCAGATGTAGGAAAACTCCTCTTGGCAACATAAAAAGCCTCTGACCAGTGTGCAGAGTCTTCCTTTGCTGAACTTAATGGCCTGAGAAGAGTGCAGCACTGTAATATTTGTTGCTTCATCTCCTAATGCACGAGCTGAAATAAATATCTGAGTTTATCGATGTACTTTGTTCCTTCTAAAGTGTTTTGTGGTCAGTGTTAGACTGTTTTATTTTCTACAGGTGGGACTAAATTCATTAGGTACCAGATGCTTTCACCCAGCTCCTCTTGGATACATGCCATTTCTAAAAGCATCAGTATGAATTTTCAGATTCATTTTCATGGGTGCTGTGTCACATCCTTGGATTTACCACAGCATCATATTTACAAAGGAGAACGGAATGTCTCTGAGGTCAGGCTGCAGCAGACTCTGCTCCAGACAGCACACCTGCAGCAAGCCCTCCTTTTGCAACAGATGGCAAAAAAGAGACTGGCGTGGAAGTTCAGAGGGGCAGCTGGCTCTTCAGAGCATATGCAGCGCATTAGGATAAGTCATTGCACAAATTACATCCCTTAAGTGTTGGCTGGCCCAAAGACCCACAGCAATGGTCTCTCAAGTCATCTTAAGTTTAAAGTGTAGATTCAGCATTTCTTCTCTCCCCTCCTAGCCCATTCTCAGCAACCCTCAAATAAAACCAAGAACCCTGCCTCCACACCTCCCCATATGTCTATCTGGCGTTATGTTCTCCAGTAAAAGAACAGGAAACAAGGCAAAGGATTTCCATTTATAGGATGTGCTGGGACTGAGCTTCCCCCTTTAGCAAAGCCTGCAGGACATTACCTACACCCAACCTCCTGATTTTAGTCCCTTAGTCCTTGAACTGTATCTGTGAACACAAACTCCTACAGGTGCTCTACAGGTAATCTTTTGTTTCCAAGGCCCTTGTTGATAGTCCTCCCCAGGAATGGATCCACCCTGTGCTGCATCCCCTTCAGGCTGCACTTCTGAAATATTCCTCATGGTATAGGCTGAAGCAGGTCCTCGCTGATGGTTTTTCTTTTGAAAAGCAAGAGGAAACATTTCAAGGGAAGTCAGTGAGGTCAACAAAACCCAGCAGCAATAGCAGTCTCTCATAAATAAGCAAGAATGTAATACAGAGAATTTCTCTGCAAAATTTCCAGGAAATAAATTGAAACACACAAGTGGATCTAGTTCCAATAGCAAATCAGTGATGTAAACCATTAAATATTTAACCAAAATTTTGGCAGCTTATGAGCTATTTTCTCTGAAATTTGGACATTGATTTGCTCCCTAAAATACTGAGATATTAGTTGCAAAATGCCCTATGAGTTAAGAAAACAAAAACCTGTCTAGCAAATCCAGGCAAATATTTGAATATTTTTCAGGGCTTTGCTGTTTAGAAACTCTTTGCCCTTGCATCTCATGGCAGTCAGTCTTCTCTGTCCTCTGGTGAGCCATAGCAAAAGAGAAAAACCTTAACCCCAAAGCCTTTGTAAAATAAAAACACCCTGTATTTTGTCAGGAGTCCCAGCTTTCCTTCTGCCCCTTTCAGCTCCACCTTCAGTTAAGGTGTAACATCATGCTAAAATAGCTTAAAGAAATGTATTTGGTGCTTCAGTTTCAGGTAACATTTCCATTTCTCCCACTATTATTTTTTCCGGCTGAGTGAAAACTTGGATTAATTATTAGGCCAACAAGGGGTCTGCCTGTATTATTTGAACTTCTCCTTTTCTTTTTTTTTTTTTTTTCTCCTTGTTCATCTTCTTTTCCTTTCTACAAGGCTTCCTGGAACAAATATCAGTCAATTAGAGAGGAATTGTGAACTGTGTCTTTAACACAAGTTGTAACCTGGCTATGTTTGCCTGGGAGGCTCGTGGCATAGGCAGTCTGCACAGCCCTCAGCCACTCAATACAGATACACTGAGTTCCTTACTGAGCAATCAATTTAAAAAAAAAAAACAACAACCAACCAACTTCATGTTCTTTCTTCAACAGCCTTATTTTATCACCCAGGAAGAGTCACTGTCCCGGTGCTTAGTGCACATGTGAGGTATACAGCTCAAATTCCTGAGGATTGCATAGTTTAGCTGTTTAATTCCAAAGGTTTTTTGTTAATGTTAGCCAAAGTAACTAATTCTAGTTTCTTATGTGAAATATATGTCAAAACCTGAATTAAAATGACAAGAAGAAGGTGAAGGCAAATTAAATTAATATGAAAAGGGCTTTCTACAGGATCTGGTTCAAGGTAGAATCTCAAGGGCTTCAGTGGTAACCATCCTTCCACACTGTCCCAGTAGATGAGACTTTGCCCTTCAGCCAGCATATGTCAAGGCTCTGCCCAGATCATCAGAAAATCCAGCTACCAACAGAGCTCTGGAACAAAGATCTTTATCTGTCAGCACCTGGGGTTACAGAGACAATGCTGCTACATGCCTTACTGACCACAGTTACACTCAAAACAAGATGCTTTTCATCATTTGTGCCTCAGGCACTGACTCCTGCCTATTGATATGTTTTTGCTCAATCACTGTGCTTTTTGCAGGTGCTGTTGACAATAAGTGAAGAATGGTCAGGCAGGAGTGCAAGGTGCCACTTTCATCCAGAAGAGAAGATCTACACATGGCTAGATCCCGTTCTGTGTGAACAGGGCCATAACTGCACTACCCTGAAATCTTTACTACAAAGGGGGAACCGGCTTTATTCTTCTTTCAGGACACAGGCTACTCGCTGTGATCTGACCTGGGACATCATCGTTGAGTTCACTCACACTACAGGGGTATTACCCCATCATGAGAACCAGTCTGAATGGCATCATTTCAAAGCCAGCCAGGTGAGTGTGTAGTGCTTCTGTGGCATCTCAAAGATACGATATTTGAGATGCTGATATTTGAATATGAGATCATCTCAGCTATTATACATACACTGGCTAACACTGAAGCTATTGAGTAGTAACAGCAACTTACTCTCATAGGTCCTCCTGTACGAGCTTCTGAATTACTCACTGTCATCCAGAAAGTGATAAAATATTTATGACTAATACATAAAATTCAAACAAGACCTTTATTTACATTAGGTTTTCAAGCGCTGGGTGCTGCAACATACATAACAAAATTTCATACATTTTTATAGGTAATCAGGTTGAAAGGCTGATCTACAAAATCAATATGTCAAAACTGGCTAAGCAGAAAATATGTCAACTCGGTTTTAGAGTACTCTGTCAATTTTACGCCATTTGCTATTGTTCAGAGCATTCCTGATGTCATGGTTATAAAAACAGAGTGCTCATGCAGATTAATTTACAATGAACTCCCTAGCAAATTTTACGTTCTTCACTTGTTCAGAAGAGCAGGTCAATACTCTCCACCTCATCTCACAATGCAATTACAGATCCAAACAGGGCAAAAACTCAATCCATCAGGAGATTTTTAAGAGAAAAAAACCCCAGATTTAGCAAGACAAGGATTCAGAACTTTCATTTTGTGACAAACCGAATTATAATCTCTCATTCTGTAGAAAACAAGTTTTACTGTAAAATTAAGTTCATTTATTCCATATTAACATTACTCAGCAACCAATATAAGTGTCTAGGTAAATAGACTTTTGAAATGTTTTGCTGCAAAGCTGACAAGTAATGCACGCAAATGATAAAGTTATCAACTCTGTTTACTGCCAGAAATAAAAAAAAAATGGCTTCAGGAGCAAATAACACTGATTCATACTGTGCTCAAGCACTAGTCAACAAAATCTATTAAACTACATGGGTGGAAAAAAATCAAAGCAGTTTTGTTATCTTACTTGTGACACCTTATTTAAATTTCAGGCATTAATTCTTCATATCAGCATAAATATGTAGCCTTCTACAACTTTTATGATGTGGTTACAGACAAAAAACTGTTATAAGTAGAAAGCAAGAGCTAGTTCAAGGAATTTCAGACTTTGAAGTCAGCAAGATACAAAGCTAAAATTCATATGTTCCTTTTCAAGTTATGAATACTTTCACTAAAACATAAATATTTTAACATATATTATTTTTTTCTGACATTCAAAATTGTAAAGTCAATATGGCAGAATTATTGTTAAAAGCACATATTTACAAATATTCTTTTTCCATACATAAAGTATTTGGCATAATTATAACAATCTTACTGCATACACAACTGTTTGCTTCTTTTTCACATAATGGTACACTCCTTATTAAAATTTACCAATTATGTACAAAAATACTCGAACATTTATTATAGAAAACCTCTATAACTACCATCAACAGCTTGTAACTGCTGAAGGTTTAATTGAGAGAATATAAAAAAGTGGTCACTTTCTTCCAGTTAAACTATCAACAAACCAAACACAGCTAAAATCAACGTGAGCTTCCCAACAAAAGAGGGAGAATATTTTTAACAGCATGATTTAAAATTCAGTTCACACATCTGTTCCCAAGCACATTTAAACAGTCAGTAAAAGAAAGAGGATACAAAAACTACATACAGAAGGTGCTTTTTCTTTTCCTTCCCCTCCACATTCCTACATCTTGGCTTTAGCTTTCCAAAGCTCTTCAGATGTCAGTCAGTAAAATACAACCTAAGGCCAAACACCATTCTCCTACAATAAAGATGATGGTGATGAACTCAAGCTAAAAAGCAAATCCAAAACCTGGCTCCAATGGCACATACACATTGAAAGAACTGTTCAGAATTTTTGCTAGATTTTTACGAAATTATTAAGGAAGTTTGCAATTAGTTTTTGCAATGTATGGATAGATATTCAGGAATTTGTATATTTAAAAATCTGATCATGTAGTGAATTGCCTTCGTACTAGTCAGTACTGATTCTTCTACACAAGTTAAATGAACAGTTCATTTGTACCTATTTCATACACAGATTATATATTCCAGGGTGAACTTTCAAAAACAGCAGAGAGCCTCCACTAGCAAACTGCTAGCTTTAAAAACCCTCCAAAATTAAAACAACAACAACAAAAATACATTAGCTGGAAGAATATAAGTAAATTGCACCTCAAAAAGAAAAAGGATGTGTCAGGTACAGTAATACATTAATGGCACAAAATCTTATCAGAATTTACCAGAATGGTGCTGTACGCTGAATGAAATGCAGGTGTTTATCCATCTTAAAAATAACATGTGTTTCAAAAATTCCAAACCACGTTCTTACAACAGTTCTCTGCAGTATAACTTGCATTATATCCCAGTTTTTCTACATACATTTAAAATGACCAACCTGTTCATACAAGAAACAACTTTTGGCCTATTTTCAGAAATAATCTAGTCTACAGACTACTTTGTTAGAAAGCGTGCATTTATCTCTAGTAGCAAAGATCCAGTCAGTATATTCTGCCTTTTGTAAGAAGCATTCGGCTAACTCAGATGAGAGTTGTAGGGTTTTAGATTTAATTTTTTAAATAAAGTACAAATAAAAGTATTTATCAGTATTCACCACTATAAAATGAAAAAAGAATCCTCTCATTCATGCTTCCTATAATATCTGGCAACGTAAATTAGTAATTTCATTTCAAATGTGCAACATAATATTAATAAGCATTTCAAAATTACTCGAAAGAAAAGGTGGGCAAAATATGAAAGTGCCTAACTAAATGAGTTTTACCATTCTTAAAAAATATTATTTCTTAAACAGTAAAGAACTGGTTGCAATTAAATAGAAAAGTGATTTCTCATAGCTGAGAGACTTTGCGGGGCAGAGGCCTGGGCCGGGGAACCTGCTCAGTCCTCCTGTTGCTGTTTTCCAGATTGTTTGGCCGAACCAGCTGTGGCTTGGGTGGCAGTGCCGGTGGGTCTGCGGCGGGCGGGATGGAGAGGCTGTGAGGTAGAGGAACGGGTCGCTTCAAAGTCCGCTCGTACACGCTGTAAGGTGGTGGCGTTTTGCTTTCTTTTCTCACAGGCTCCTCAGAAACGCTGTAGCTTGGGACAGTCACTGTTGGTTCACTGCCTTGGCTTTCAAAGCCTGATGTCTCTGAAGTGCTACATCGGCTGAGCGAAGAGATGCCGCTGCTGTAACTCCCTGACAGCGCCGGGGAGTTGGATATGAGCCCCGAGGAATGATACTCCACTGGAGACGGTGTGAATGATTGCACAGACCCCTGCTCAAAAAAGGGGGGGAAAGAAGAATTTACCTGGTGTATATGAGGGAGAACATTTCTGTGCTTAGACTGAGAACATACATAGATACAGCACACAGACTCTGAGCTTTGATAAACATAAATGGTTGTGCCCCTGTTTAATCAAGATCCAGTAAGAAACAAATAAAAAACTCATTTCAGTGGTGTCTGGGTACACTTTAGACAGTGCTCATGCCAGTAATTCATATAAGTGGAAGTGCAATTGTATTTAAATGTTATCTTACTATCATAATACCCTGGAAAAAATCTGTAAGCCTTTAAAATGCACTCGTGGTTTTCCCAGCTGTTAGTGGAATGCATCACCTGGCGCAGGGCATACCTGGAAGTGTCCTGCCCCCTAATGCCAAAGCACAGGACTTGCAGCCTAGCCACTCCTGCTACTGCAGGCTCTTATATCCCAAATTCAGTTTTTCCTCATAGCTTTAGTGCATTGTCATGCGGTGAAAAGTGCATTTACATCGTGGCATCATTTCCAAGTGCACCATAATACCAGTGTTGGAGGGAAAGCACAAAGCAGATGCCGAGGTAAGAGCCACTGCTGGGTACCAGCCCCCTTCTGCTTCTGTTCCTGCTCCCGTTCAGGGGCAGCAGCAGGATGGCAGAAGGTGAAGGCATCACTGCTGCTGCAGACAGCATTTTGATCCACAGAGCCCCCACCCTTCCTCTCCCCCATCTCTCAGGCATTCTTTGGACACACAAACACAACACACCACAGGGGCTATACAGAGGGCACAGGTGGCCAGGGGTGGCATCAGCAGCCTCGCAGGTCTCTCAGGGATGGTGAAGGACAGGGAGCTGAGGGCCCAAGCAGCAACAACAGTGCTGACAAATAATAAAAAGGCAGGGACAATAAAGGTCTATTCAAAAATCATTGAAAAATCCTATTCCAGTGAAGCAACTTCAACTGGTTAGCCCACACTTTGCAAGTTGAAAAGGTTTTGCAACATCTAATTTTGCCTTGAGTCATCTGAGACAATCCAGACTTAATGGCCTCAAGCACAGTCTAAAATAGGGATGAAGAAATCACATTAAAGACAAATTTCTCTCTTCAATTCTTGTTAGACTGGTTGGCACTTAGCTGCTCAGCTGGAGGTGAGAGTGTCAGCCATGCAGAAAGGGTGGGAGTGGAGGAAAAGGAGAGAGGCAGGGGTGTATAGAGCTGGCTACACTGACTTTACGCTGTTGAGATAATTTTAGTTATCCATCTAGGACTGCATCCACAGAACACTGAAATCAATGGAAAAAAAATCTTCATTTAGATTTTGTACACTAGGATGGCCTTCTCAGGAAGCACACTGTTAGAACAAAGGCTGAAAATTGAGCCCCTGTATATGGCTATGGAAAAGCAGAGCAAGTTTTATTTAAAGCTCAATACACAGTGAAGACATTTCAGACATTTTGAGGAGCCTATCTAACGACTTGTTTCATGTTCCATTCCACCGCATGTGAGGAGGCTGCAGCTGCACTCCTATTCCCACAAACATTCAAGGTCAAGGTTTTCAAATAAATTATATATTTGGCTCCAGTTCCAAGAACACTTGACATTTGGATTAAGTGATCATAAATTTAGGACTTTTGCTTTTGTCATTCGAAACAAGAGCAAGCGTGTGTAAAGACTGCAGGGGTTAGCACTTGGTTCCTGACAGCAGCGCAGACTGCTTTTACCAATAGCAAGTAACAGTCTAGACACCAAAAATCTGGAAATTCATGCTCAAAGTGAGATCTAACAGCTCTCCTAAATATTATGGGCCAGCATTCCTCTCCCAAGCAGCAATACAGACGTCAACTGTAAAATACTTAAATTCTTTCCAGATCTTTAAAAGGAAAATGTTAGGACAAACTTTAAGCATCCCTAAGAATCATCAGTATCATGTCTGCTCAGGAGAAAAATAAAGACTCACTCATCTTTTTACAAGATCCTAATGCTCTAAAGAGCTTCCTAGTAAGCAGGTGGCACAAAACCTGGGATTGGTCCCACTTCAGCAGAAGGGACACAATGGTAATAGGACTACAGGCACTCTGATGGCCAACACAATTGTTTTGTGTTGACCTTGGACCACTGTGCAGCCACAAGTGGAAATGCTACAGCCTTATGACAAGACAAACAGGAGAATGACTATGGACTTGTGATTGGAGACCTCTATGGGAAAGGAAGTATTGTGGTGTGTCACTTTCCTCCTCAGGCAATGTGTACCTCTGCAGTATTAGTAGGCATTGGATTGCTGAGGGACCACTTCAGCAGGGCTGCCTTCCTCTGCCTTTGCACCTGAGTGCCTGACGCACCAGTCATGCTCCATTCTGTTTGCTCTCCTTCCACGTTGGTGACTCTCGTATTTCTAACTGCATAATTGTTTCTGCTTCAATGGGATGGTAAAGGTTATCCATCCCCAAGACTAATGTTGTGCAGTCTGTCAGTACTGGGGTTTGCCTGGAATAAGCAGGCCGCCACTGCTGTGGAATACATAGATTTCCGAGTTAAGTTTTCCAATAAAAAAACGGATACCAATATGTGGGTACCAACACACTCAAATATCTTGAAATAGAAATGAAACCTACTCAGTTTAGCCTGGATCCCCAATTGCTTTGGGTGCTTAACTGCTAGAGAACATCCAAGGCTTATCTACAGCCTGTTCTTAATGTTTTCTACTGGTAGGCATCAAACTACTTCCAACTTCTTACACAACCTCCCTGGATCATTCTGCAGAGGAAATGGATATTAAAATGACTGAAGCAGGGGTGACGCTCTAACACACCCTCTAATCTAACAGCTCTGGATGCTGGAGGAATAAGAGGAATGGATTGCACAACAGGTTCTCCTCAGCTGGCATCTCCCCTTTTTCCAGTGTTGTAGATGGAATTCTGGACTAGGTGGACCATCAGGCAGCTCTGACATGTATTTCTTACTCTCTCTTATGTCCACTGACTCTGGTTTGATTATTGCTACATATTCATGGTTTGGGGGTTGGAAGTCATAACGAGATGGTTTGTTGATGCCCAGTTCCCCGCTACCTGCTTCCAGAGCCAGCTAACTGTCTAAAGCCTAAAAAAACGGACAGCTGATAGCAACATCATGGCTGGGGAGAGGATTGGGGGAGGTGGGGTTTTTTTGGGGAGGGTGGTGTGGGTGGGCAGGGAGGACTTCACTCTTTCCCTGATTCAGGAGGTGATCAGAGAGGAGTTTCTCAGTGCTCATTTTTTGCCAGTGCACTACATCTTTGTTCTCTGCCTGCTTGGGTGCTACACCGTCACTGCTGGGGTGGTGGCAGCAATGGGAGGGGAGCCAAGCTTGCCCTGAGAGGAGAAAAACCCACCATTTCCTGGATTCACTACGGACTCATCAAGGGGCTGGCGCCATCTGCAGAGGAGTTGGTCACTCCCCCCAACACTTCTGGACAAACAACGGTGAGATGGTCCTTGCACTGCTCACAGGAAAGGTTTCAGCCCATCCCTGTGGCTGCCATTCCCACGTGAGCTTCAGGACTGACACCTTCCTACGCATGTCTTTGCCTCACCTGAGCCCATAAGTCACTGCAGCCACTGCCTCCTGCTGTCTGTGAATAGAATTGCACTGAAGAGGCAGAGACAGGACTTTATTTGTTTTAAAGTTTTGGTTAAAGTGCTGATATCTGTTCTGTTCTGGCTTTGGTTATACATATATATATATTTGCAGTAAGGAACTGTTATCCTCTTTTTTACATTTCCTGATTAAAGTCTCTTAATTTCAAAGGCTGTGGTGGTTTTTAAGAAGAGGCCCCCTTCCCAGTCCAGAAGGATTCCTCACTTTCCTTGATAGATATCTTGGTTTCTTTTTAAACTGAGACAATTATTCATGTAGGTGAGAAGCCTAATATTGAAAGGCTAAAGATTCTGAGGATTAGGTTTCTGGCCTGCATTTTTGAAAACCTTCAGAGTTGCTGCAATTCTTACAGCTACTTGTTTTTGTAGAGGTATATGATAATAAAAAGAAAACATAATATAATCCCAAATAATGTAGATTAAATATATACTATCTACCCCACAACACACAAGATCTGTCCCACAAAGGCAATTCACTGCAATAAGAAAGTACCTTCATTGGTGATCTGCCAGCAGGTGAAGGGGAAACAGAGGCTATATGTCTTGCTGGTGATGCTGTAAAATTAGAAAGATTTCAGTGCACTCCTGGCATTACAATTTTCACCAAGAAATCTTTTTAAGTGGATAGGAGATCATTCAATACATAAACATTATCTCTGGTTTCCTCTAGGTACTTGTCCAATGGCTGTAGATGGTTTTAGAGATTTTGTTTATTTTATTCTGTTCTCAGGATTATCTTGCAGTACAACCAATTATAAGAAATGTTGCATCTCTCTTTTCTGATAGATTTCGTATCACTGTAAATGGGTTTATATCTTGCCAAATAGAATAAAAAAAAAAAAGAATCAGTATAACAACTTTTCACTTTGTTCTTCAGAAATATATTACATATTTGTATGTTGAATAAGAAAAAGCACAATACATAATATACTTACATCAAACATTTACCTGCAAATATACTGGAAACATGCCTGGACATACTCTGAAGCATAAGTCTAATATTAAAAACTGTATTCACACCCTTGAGAACAATTATATTGTTAGGATCACTTAAGCAGCCTTTAAGTGGAAATTAATCTTTTGAAAGGCAAACTAGTTATAGTAACAGAACTCATGTACCTGCGTGATTGCTGTGCATTTTCTGGCCAGTAAAATTCTTTGTGGTTAATGATCATTTCTGATTGCTAACCTCCAATTATCATAAAATCAAAAGACTGGATTTGATCATCCTCCCTAGTACTAGCCTGAACGGTCTGAAACTACTCAGTCATTAAGTGAAGGGGCAGAGTATTGGAGACAGAGAACTGCAGGGAACATTAATGAGATGAATGAAAATACCCACAGAGACAGTTCTACAGCCTTTCATGTAAGAAATCAAATAATAAGCTAACCTGCCCAAGAAGTTAAACATTAATCAGAGTGGAAAGAATCCATCAAGTACTGGAGCTTTGCCTGCAATGTCCATTAACTCACCAGTCTGTGCAGGTCTTGGTGGTACAGGAGGAGATATAAGCTTTCCACTTTCTGATGTGTTTCTGGCTTCCTTCCCACTATCCAGGCTCCAGCTGCTGGGGGTGGTATTTACAGCTGGAAGAGAATGAAAAAGCTGTCATAGGCATCAATGCTTCCAGTTCTCTGACTTGCCTTTATCCATGAGGGTAAAAATACACAAAGTGAAAATGATAAACAGCTTATTAAGCATGCCTGAAAAGCTGTCATGATTACATCAGCACTTGCAAAGCTCTTAAATAATGGCTGTCAGTCTCCTGGATGCCCAGTGTATGTGTCTGGCCCTTAGGTCAGTTTGTGACTGTATAGTAGTGGGGGCCATCAACAGCAGCAGCAGCTGAGATAGCACTCTGGTGCACTGCAAATCCAGCCACAAAGGGAGATAAGCTTGAAGCCTGTTAATGTCATCAGTTTATCTTTGCACCAGACTCCTATTTAGAGGTTTCCAGGCAGAAGGGAACAGACTATTCATAAACTGTTTCCATTAACTCATTTTATACACAGAAGGGACTAGACAAAGGAATTTGCCAAATTCCAATTGACCTCTTTCATAAAACTTTCCTTGCTAACAGTCTTTTGTTACCTGCATAGACTACAAATTCAGAATTGAAAGAAGATGGAAAGGAAGACATAAAATGAAGCAAGTAAAAACTGGAAGAAATTAAGAGTATCTGACAGAAAAAAATATCAAATTAAGAAATTATTGTGGATGGAGAAAACTTCTATGCACTGTTTGTATTCACAGTCAAGGATCTCTTTTTAATCATATAAATTGACTATCACCTTGACAGGCATAAAACTGGCCACTGTATTTGTCTGTGTTTTGCCTTTGCCAAATTCCATGACTTTAACTGAATGATCCCATAAGGTCTGGAACAGCTTCCTTGATAGAACTGGATTATCTCATGTTATCAAGAAGTCACCAATATTGGAAAGAAGCCATACAGACACAACTTTCATTACACACACTGTTAAAAAAAAAAAAAAAAAGATTGGGAAAAAATGCTTCAAATCCTCTCCACTTCACCTCCTAAAAAATCCCTCGCCTTCAAAGCCTCAAACTTCTTGCCCTGCCATAACAGTTTCCTTCTTGTTTGCTTGTTTCAACTGTGAGTAACGGATCACAAGGACTCTCTATGCAAGGATCCTGTGCTTATTTGCAAAGATGAAATAAAAAGCAAAGTATTGTTGTTACCTGATAGCATCAACTATTGCTATTATAACAACACTAAGAACTCTCAGGATTGCAACCCGACTCAGTATATACCAGACTTAATACAATAAGTACAAATAACATTGATTTCATATCTGTAACAATATTGTTACAGTATAATTGCACATTAGTTAACCCTGGGAACAGTGCACAGAATAATCTGTTTTCTAGAGGATCATTTTGCTTTTTTATTGTCAAAATATTCAATACAGTGTTTGATTTTTTTATTGTAAGCTGTCACTTAGCAGCACGGCTTTGCCCTCATCCTAAAAATCACTTGGCTCCAGACCTAGATATTTCAAATGCCTGAATCTCTCGACAAACTAATTTTTTCTTTTAAGTCACCTGATGCCTTGGGGTTTTCAGGAATTTGTGGATTTTTATACTTCTAGGTAGTTTCTTAAATATAGAGTAGCTAGCAACCTCTAACCCTGTGCTAGCTGCCTTAAGGGTCAGATAATAGCTGGAACACCACGCAAGGGAAACATGTACCAGAGTTAAGACAATTAGGTACCATGTTAGTCAAAACAAGAAGGCAAAGGCCAGCAACTTTGGAGAAGCTCCAATAAGGGAAAGTGGCGTGAAGATGATGATAAAGGATGAAGTAAGGGGTCTTAAGAGCTCCAAATCAATTCTAGGAGAGGCGTGCCATGGGGCAGAACCAAGGGACATTCTGGATATGGACATGTCTTAGATTGGATGCAACTTTTAGATATGATAATTGAGTAGTGTTATAAAATCAGTATCCTGCCACGTACACAGAAGGGCTTTTTCCAGCTCCTACACCTTGTTGACATTTCTCACACACACACACACACCACACACACTCTCTGCTGCCCAGCCTGGTGTGGTGCCCAGTGTTCCCCCCTGAAAGGGTGGGGGAAGAGCTCAGAAGAGCTCTGCTTGCAAAAGGGGGTCTTCCCGCCCTTGCTCTCCTAAGGAGAGGGGAGAGATGTTTCCCCTCCCTTGTTCTCCTGGGCTAGACCTCAAGAACCTCAAGTCCTGCTTGAAGGAAGACGAGACCGGTAACGGGAACTGGGTACCACCATGAGCTGCTGGGGTAGCTGAGCTGCAGGGAAGCAGCTGCAAAAGGGAGTTTCTCCCTTGTTTACAGTGGGCTGGGAGGTGACTTGGGCCCAGATATTGCAAGAGTCACATTCCCAGCCTGTGGGTGAAAGGGTTTTTCACCTGGGAGGGGCAGTTGTTGTCCCTTGTTTGCTTCTGTAAGACATGGCAGAGTGGCTCAGGGATTGGCTGGATACAGCCAGGAATGAAATGAAGGGGACGCTTTTCAGATTAATTTACTCTGCATATTTTGAAGCAGTGGTGCTTGGAAAAAGAGCTCTCATGGTATTCCTGAGGGCATGAGTTCAGCCTAGCACCAGTCTTTTCTATCTGTTACTTGTCAACACGTGTTGTACTCTTTTATATTCTGCACCCCAAAACCCTATAAGTAAAAGAAATCTTCTCTACTTTACCCATAAAAAGTTGTCTTGGAAAGTTTTTTTCCTCCTCCTTAAGGCAACAACCTAAGCAGTCAATTCTTTGGACTGCTAAAGACTCCAGAAGATATTATTTTAACAATTTTGTGATGTACTTGGCTGCATAGGCCAGTGGAAAAGTTTTGCCATTTCCATGTTAAATTATTGCATATGTTTTTCAGCCTTGTGAAAAATTCCACCTGAGCTTTCATAAAAACTTAGACACAAAAATACCTAAAAAAACCAGCTCTTATGGAAGAAAATCTGATTCCTGGTCAGTGCTTATTACAGTATATTCTTAAAATAGTTATTTTCTGTACACTGATTGTACTTTATCCTTTATTCAGCATACCACAAAGGTTCCATAACGAAATGATGGAGCGTATTATGGATGTGGAGCACATAATGAAATCATGGCACAATAACTATGCTGACAATATTGGATTTCCCCATGCGCAAAATTATAAAAGGCAGTATTTTGTCTATGGAAATTCATACATTTCTCATTTAATGTAATTGAAACAAAATGCCCAAAAAGCAACAAATGACAAGCTGCTCTTTTCAATCAAAGTGCAACTAAAAGCACACTGTCTTATATTTGGTAAAGAGGACTTGCAGGTACCAAACTTCAGGACTCTATCCATATCTCTTAAGCTTCTGTCTGCCCCAGTCTCCAGAAGCTGGCTCCTTGTCCCATTTATCTCTCTCCAGAAGCAGAAAAGACAGCTCTCACAGGCAGCCTGCTGCAACCTGCTGCTCCATCACCCCGCCCTGCAAACTTCCAGGCCTTTTTTCAGTGCAATACTCCATTCAAACACTATGTTCTCTCCTTCTTGACAAAGTGTAATTAAGTTAATCGGTTAGAATGTTTTGACATGTGGAGATGACAGTATGCACTCGAAAGAATTGGAATTCTTCAGGAACATGATGGATTAATTAAATTTTCATTGCTTCCAAGACTGGTATGTTGCAGCATCTCCACTCACCTTTGTCAGGGCCGGGCAGATTGGAATCACTTCGTGGCAAAGCACCGTCTCCAATATGATTAAACAGCATTCTCTGTAAATTCAGAAAAGCATGGTTTACACATAGCTGGTGCTGTATTTCAGTAGCCTTTAAGAAAACAAATATATTTGTTGCTATCCCCACCACACAGATCTACTTTGGAGGTAGAGATAAACATAACTTAGAACATGAACAGTTTAATAAAAGTATGTGTATACAGATAGGGAGTAGGCTAGTTTTCTGAAAACTGTACACACTGAAATCAGAGGGAAGATTATTATCTACTAAGTTCTGACAGTTTCCAGCACCTTCAAAAACAAAATAAAGCTCATTCCTCAAGTGATATCTTGAAAGCTATATACAAATGAAACAAATAGAGGGATAGATTTGCAATAATTTCATTACAGAATCAGGATCTGAATAAGGCATAATGTTTGACAATATTAAAGTTATGGCTACTACCTCAGAAAAGCTTTGTGTATTGCTTTTTTGGTAGCGGTGTTCTTACTTCTCTTGTAGATAAGAGCTGACTCATAAAGCACGTTTGTCTTTCCTCTTCTGAATATGTATTTTTTTTAAAAATCACAGTAGATTTATGAATCAATTTTAAAATTCCACTAATTACTTTTTTTGGCAGCATTCAAATAATCCATAGTCACTAGTTTGTCTTGATAATAGATGTAAAGATTACTTACAGTTAATCTTGTAAGTAATTCAGATGTACCTTCCAGAGGAAATGAGAACAAGATAAACTTTTTTTTTTCTTACTTTTTTTTCCTGTTTGGTTGGTTTTCTTAAAGCAAGATCAGACAATCAGTGAAATCCAAAATCCTAGTATTGTATCTCTTCACAGAGGACCATGCCAAATTGGTGAGGCACTATGCTGTGGGGTTCCACAAGATGGCAAAACCAGCTGCAATGTCATCATCATTAACCTAACATGTTGCAGCTACATGTTACAAAGTGAGGAACAACTGAGTGCCCAATTCAACTTGACTTTAAACATGTCATAGAGAGAATGCTTTGGTAGATGCTGAGCTACACTGTGTTTGCCTTATGTCCTACTAGAGTCATACTGGTTGGTCAGGACATATCTGTTTTCCTGGAATTACCGTTAAACCGAGGTGTAACTACATCGGTACTTTAATGTGACAGAAAATATGTTCCAGTCTGGTCTGGATTGAATTTTCACTTCCTAGTAAGTCTGGAGTACATTAGGATGTGGTGGGCAAATGTTGAAGTCTGTTTTCTGTTGTGAAGATAAAGAGCAAAGACTGAAAAAGCAACTGAAATTGGAGGAGATAAAGAGACAATAGCTGAATGAGATACAGAGAAACAAGGACATACTAAAAGAATGAAATTTAAAACCATATGGAAGAACAAGAGCAACCACAGGATGTTTAATGACACGCAAATAAAAACCCCAAAAATGTGAAATTCAAAAAGCTTCATTAGGAAGAATAATAGTGCAAAAACTAAGGAGGCTTGTTGACTAGTCAATGACAGCAGGCATTCCTCTTCAGAGTATGGGAAGAGCTGGAGAGACACAGTACAATCATTCAGCAAGAGATCACAAAGCAAGCACAAATGGATGTTGACTGAAAACAGCTGTACACAACCTTGAGCATCAATTTCAGTGAGGGAAGCGGATGCAGTACTGCTCTGTAAAGTCCTTAAATAAGGTAGCTATGGCCTGAAAGGACTTCAAGTGGAGGAATTAGCCCGTGTATCTTATCTTTCCCAGCTGAAACACTAATGTGAAAATTGCTTTCATTAAGCTGTAACAAAGTCGTTCATAAATGGGTAGTCCTTTCCTCATTAACTTAGCATGAAGCTCCAACCAAGACTGCTGAAGTTAACTGGTGTTAGAATAAAAGCAGAAAGGACAAGGAACAGTTTGTGCAACTAAATTCTAGTAAGAGTTGCAGGCATCTCTAAGACATCTCCTTACAATTGCACTGAGGATTTCTTTCCCCCTTCTTAATCAGAAGGCAAAGAATCAGGATTTTGTTTCTGATCACAGTCCATTTTTACTGCAATAGGATCAGAGCACCAGAGAGAAAAATTCACCTTTCCCCAGAAAGATATATCCTCATTTATGGTTATAAGGGTAGAAAGAAACTGTCAGACCGTCTCACCTTTGAAACATACTTCACTGTATGAGCAAGTTAATTTTCTACTTACCCTCTCTTGGGACACTGAGGGTAGAGACAGATTGGGAGATTTTCCTGCTGGGCGAGTCTCAGAGAGAGCGGAGACTGGGCCTACGAGCTCCTCAGCCTCCCTTATGGAATCTCGGATAGAATGGGGGATAGGAGTCGCATTCCACTTGGCAAAGCAAGAGTTTGTAGTCTGGGAGCAAAAATGGGATAATTTTTCTTTGCGGCAAACTGTAAAACTGCCTTATTTAAAGAACATCTCCTGATCTCTCTTGTTTTGGCTCCACTACCACTGAGAAACTGCCCAGTAGACGTCTCTACTGTGAGTAGTTCCCAAAAACTGTCCTTAAGTCTGGCTAAGCTTCAGTATTACTTCTTAAGCCCTCAGGAAACAGCATGAGGACTTAAACAGAAAAGAGATAAAAAAATTAAACCAAGAGTCAATTCAATAATTGAAGAAACAAGGGACAAGAAAAGAACTAATGAGAAACCAATAAATAATTTCTAAAATAAAGGATCCTGGACTAACAACTTGGTTTTTATCAGAGACAGAACTTCTGGTAGAAATGAGTGTTGAATAGAGGGTCTTTAACACTGTACTTATGTTCTCATCTTTCTCAGTTTCAGCAAGAGGTTCACTGTGTGATGGCAGGGATTAAAACAGCAACTGTGGTAAAGCACTTCAGGAAAATAGGTCCATTAATAAGAAAAGATGAAATAAGAATTCAATATTGGCCAGCTCATCAAGCTCATTTGCATTTCAGAATACTCAAAAGAAACATGTTTCATAAAGACCTATATAGCAGTATTTTAAGGTAAAAAACACAATTCATCTTTTTTCTCTGGAGTAACAAAACGTCTATCCTTTTTTTTTTTCTGAGACTACACTGACAATAGGAATTGCCACATAGAATGGGTTATTATCTCACAGTGGCTCGGATTAGCTTTCTCAGAAGAAATAAAGGGGAGGTCAAGAAGGACAACTGCCACAATAACAGTTTTTCTTTCTTTTTTCATCTTCCCTAGATTGAATAAATGCTGTTGTTCCACACAGGCAGGCTGTGTCATCTGGTCAGTCTCTGCATCTCACTCTCACTGCATTGAATAAATGTACAGAAACAGATCTAAACCTAGAGTAACCAAGCAGAAATATGATCAAGTAACACTTATTCTATTCACATCTGTTTCATGTAAAATATTTTAGAGTATTTGCTTATAAAAAACATAAAAAAACACGTGAAAATCAAGAACAGTGAGCAGACACTGAATCTGCTCAAAGTTGAACATGTGCCTTTATTGTCTTCAGAGCTATTTGTGCTCTGAGGACTCCCAACAAACTTCTTACCTGCGAAGTTTCCGAAGGAGTAGGGTAGATGGCACTGCAGGGCCTCTCTCTGGGAGACAGGCAAGAGTTTTCTCGGGAATGCTTATGTTTGTCAGACAACAGAGGAGAGGCTAGAATATAAATGTGTCAAGTGATTAAATTCATGCAGTGCAACTCAGACATTTCAATTCTATGTTTATGACAAAGAAATCCTCTGTCCCCAGTAATACATATTTCTCAAATAATTGGCCAAATTTGATGGCTGACCAGGGATATCATGTGTATATCATTCAGCTGTGTAATGTATCAAGAATCATTTAATATGGTTTACCACAGGAGGTTTACCACTGACCTCGGGCACTGGATGGAGCAGAACTGGTCACATTAGGTGAAGCAGAATGAGTAGAACTCAGGCTTGAGGTAGACGGACTAGGCTGCAAATAGAAGAGATGCTGTTGTTACTACATCACACTTATTGGTTTGGAAAACAAAAATTTATAGCGTACTTTTCACTAGAACAAAGACCTTGTAATTTCTTACAGTAGATTATCAGTATTTCAAAATAGCAAAACAATATAAAGAACATTAATGTAACTACACAAAGATGTAACAAAATATTAAATAAATATAAATGTAATCAATAAAGTACAATAATTACATCCCACTGTGACAACTGGACAGAAAAGTCCATATAAGGTCAGATGACTTTGCATCATAATCCATTGTGTCTAATTATATTTGTAAAAAAATAACGCTTCATTTTAAACAGGAGAAAACAGTTATATATAAAAAAGTTATTTCTAAGTTGAGGTTAACAGCCCATTTAAAGATTTGTTTTTTAAAAGAAGTAGCAACAATAACTTTGTGACTTCAGAATGAAATAATAGAAGAATTAATTTAGTAAATAGTCTTATAAGAAAGATTCTGTATAGTTTGAAGAATGACAATAATATGTACCTGCATGTTAAAAACTTCATCTGAGCTTTCTGACTGCCCAGTGATATTGCTGACTTCAGCAGAAGCTTGGGATGACAGAGATGAGGATGAATATCGATTGACAGCTGGGTAACTCAAGGGGCTATTATAAGAATAAAGAAATACAAAATGGTTAACTCTAATAGTCAATCATAATTTCTCATGTGAAAACAGCACGTTTATTAATATTTAGAGTTTAAGTGGTGGTGGTGGGGGTGGGGTGGTGGAGGGAGGAGAAAGAGAAAGAATGAGAGAGAATATATACCAACTATTCATGGCTGAAGATACTTTAGGCAGACCATACAAGAAAGCATGCACATAAAAGTATTTTATGGGTCATCTTCCATGAGTAACAAAAATACATCAGTTACTAGTATTTTGACTTGCCTGCGTCGTGGTATTACCCTGGCAGCATCAGGGCTCATAGAAACAGGTATGGAATTCCGGCATACACGAGGACTTCCATTTGGGAAATGAATAGGACTAGCTTGTACACAGGCAGAAAATTCCTGGCAAGTTATTAAAAGAAGATTAATTCAAATGAACATAATATCACTAAGCATTTTGTAAGATACAGAGAGTCATTTCAACAGTTATATCTGTGCTTTGGGTTAGCTGGATCATTAGTATGAAATATATTTAAACTTTTCTCTGATGACAGTAAAATGTGACTCCTTTTCTTTGCACAGCATGGGAAGTTTGTTTCTCTTTGCTTTGTGGTACTGCAAGAAGGCTACAAGCTGTAACGTGGACAAACAACCAAAAGATGTCACTGTTTGTTGCTTGGGAAAATGAAACAACCCTTAGTGCAGCTGAACAGTCTCCTGGTCCATCTATGCAACTGCTCACATACCTGTATTCCCAAGCTTGACTTCATCACAAAGAACTGATCTACCAGCTTTTTGTGCAGCGGCCTCATGTCCTGCGGCACCACCTTCTCATGCACTGCCAGGCCAAATTCTAGGATCTGGGCCTGCAGGGAGGGAAAAATGTATTTTGACGCATTTCCTTTAAGCTTTCATCATCAATTAGGATGCTAATAAAAGAAATCTAACAAAATGCACATTGCCTTAAAAGCATCAATCTAAATCCCTGAAAGACCTGTAATCAAACGAGGCCTAGGACCAAAAGTAACAAACAAGAGGGTTTATACCTCTTCCCATTTTACTATTCAGTTTACTCATAGGTTTCATGTGAGCAAATTAAACTCTAATATAAAAACTACTATGGATAACGTAGTGAAAAAATCTGGCTAAAGAGCAACCTTATAAAGGAGCAGCTCTAAACTCTAAATAAAGAATAGTTGTAAAAAGCATGAAACAACAGCAATGGCCAATATCCACCAGAGACCCTGTAATATATTTCCAATGAAGTCCACAGTTCCCTATCCTATTCCAACTCCCCGGAGTCCATAATGGTATATATTCTTGACACAAGGCATGACAGGCTTCGGTATAACTTTACTCAAACTCTAATCTTGCTCAAATTTGGCCACAGGCATTCAAAATATTGAATTGGTGACATGAGGAATCAGATAAACTCAAATTTAAAAACAAGATAGCTACAGTATGCTGTAATATCTTTGGATGAGAGCTTTCAGCTGACATTTTCAGGCATGCAGCTGCACAGCATCACCGACCCAGGGTCAGAACTGCAGCACATGCACAGCCCTCCAGCCCTGACGAGTGCTCCGCCTTAAATCATCTCTGGGTGCCAGATAGGGTTTAACTGCTATTGCTTGGAATTCACATTTTTGTTACAGGAAGTCATTAACTTCAGTTTTACATTGTAAAGGTTAGTGAGATTAACTATAGCTTGAAAAAACAAAATTGCAATGTAAATACTATGCAGTATCTGAATGACATTAAAGCATGCTCAGTCTTCTGATTTATACTGTCTGAGGATCTGTCATTCAGTTGACCTGACCAAAAGATATCACAATGCTGACGTAAAATGGAATTTCCATCTTGCCAAATTCCAATACTGTGACTTTTTTATTCCAAACTGGCAATAAAATTTGACATTTCAACATGCTGCATAGAACAAAAATAGGTAAATGTCAGTTAAAAAAGCTGAAATACTACATAAGATTTTTGATTAAAAATCTTTTTTCCAGCATTTTCAAATGGAGTCACTTCATGTTTGAGACTGGTGGGTCATTATCTTACAAATAAATGAAGAAATAATGCACAAACCATATAATGCATAGACTACTCATTTTCTTAATTTAATCACTTGGCATTTATTTTACTGCCTCCCTACTTTGCCAATTACTTTCAAATACCTTTCACTGCAGTAAGATTTTTCATGCCCTTTTGCTCTTATGGCAAACCTTGTAGTGAAAATATTTATTCTGTAATATTGGTAAAATACATCAAAGAAATATTTGCTGAAGCTGTCAAATGTTTCAATGAAATAATGTTTATTCTGTAGTAGTGTTAAAATATTTTTGGCAAATATTTGTGTACAATCATGACAGGACCTCATTCAAGCCTCTCATTCAACCTTTAATTTGGAATAGCTTGAAGTGATTAAGATGATGATGGAAAAGGACTAGGGAAAAAAATATTAACATGACCCAGAAATCTGCTTATATAGAAAGTTACTGCCTACTTGGAATCTAATTCAGAAAACACTGAAGACCACAGGGCAATTATTAACCTCTGATATTTTTTATTATATTTGAGGACACTTTTAGCTAGAACAGCTGAGCAGGCCACCTATACAGTCTTTTCCCCACTTTACCTGCTCGAGCATCAGCTCTCTCAACCGTGTGATCTTCTCTCCATCCTCTGGATGGTTCAAGATATATTCTTTGATGAAGAATGCCTAAGAAGAATGAAATCACAAAGTGACACAAAGTGAGTAAAAACACATCTCCCTTGGTTTGTTGGGGTTTTTTTTAAACAAGTTTCTAGATAATATTTTCAAATATTTTCAAAGTTCCTTTCTACTGCAGCAACAGATAATACATGTCAAATAATTGATTAATCACATATTAATTGGTGGAGAGTACAGGCAAAAAAATGTAGCCTCTGCTCAATGGACTTTATGAGTTGTTTAATATCCAAGACAGATCCCGAAGCAAATTTTGAAACCTGCAAATCAGAGTTGAAATCAAAGGTCACCTGAACCAATTATCTCTTTCCCAATAACTGCAACATAGAAGTTTCAATAATTTAATAATGTAACAATACATTTTAAAATGTAACAATAATTACAAAGAGCTTGATTTTCCTCTCTTTATACTATAAGCTTCTTTATCCTTAAATGTGAAGACATCTTGACAACACTCTGGAATTGTATGCTATTATATGTATTGGAGCTCTGACATTATCCTCTTACTGGCTCTTAATATAAATAACATTCTGAAGAACTCATTGTGACTTTGATGTCAAAAAGATACACTTTTCCCTTCAGGAGCATCTGACCAACATCCAGATGTTTTCATGAGCTTATATGACTTTCCAGTCCATTTCCAATGCTCAAATTGCACCAATATAATACCCCAAAGTCATTTTACCCACCAGCAGTAGCCTGGTCATAGTTGCATCTTTTTTACCATAACTACCGTTCTACCCTGCAAGAGCATTTTACTGAGTTTACAACTTCTGTATTTAAAATGCCCAGCAGCTCATTTGAAAGATTTCTAAAGCTTTTAAGAAATGCATTTGTCACAAATAGTGTCTCTACATATACCTATACATACCTACACATGGCTTTCTACCCATAGAGTTGAGAGGATAATAGTGGCTGCCCTGGGCTATGCTTTACCTTTGCACCTGTCTCAGCATTTCCCTCATACACTTACTAGTTCTCCATCCAGCTTTAGCTCTTACAATCTTTGCTATGCAGAAGCATTTGTAAATATGGGGAGCAGCAAAGCTGAAGATAAATACACAGCCTCCTCGGTTTCAGTTCCAAAATTTCATGCTGTGACAAACCATAACAAGGAAGTGTTGAGACCTATCTAGGAAATGCTGATACCATGATGAACAATACTTATTTCACATGGTCCTTTCACTGCAGATAAGTAAACTATAAGAATTCCTGTTTAAATTGTTAAAAGGAGCCTTCTGATAGTTACTAAAATCCCAAATCCCAAACTTCTGCCAGCTGACGAGCTTTTCTGCCCCTCAGCTACAAGCTTAATGTTTTTCCAATATTGAGCAGGTGGTATCCCAGTGGTTTTGGGCTAAGATTTACAAAGATCTAAAATGTGAGTTTGCAGTTGAGAGATGTTAGTGGGCACAAAAACAAGTCTTCATGTTTTTCCAACAGTATTTAGAAAATCTTTTTAAAAGAATCAACGATTTATTTTTTTGCATACATAAAGGTGCTGCATAATAACTTCTGTAAATTTTCCTGGACTGTGTTCCTGTTGAATCTAGTGAATGTATAGCTTTAACATGCACAATACCAAAGTACTAAAAAAGAAGCTGCTTTTTTTCCCCCATCAGGAGAGGGGACCGAAAAAAAAAGGGGGGGGGGGGGGGGGGGGGGAGGGGAGGGAA
>WBMV01001671.1:326056-462508 GCA_013396655.1 Campylorhamphus procurvoides | reverse complement strand
GGGGGAAGGAAGGAAGGCAGAATCAAGAAGGCAGCAAATGGACAAAAGACAATTCTTAATGGCTGGAAGTTGGCTGAAGGAAACAGAGATACTGATAAAGACAGGGTCATGCTTACCTCAAGACCAAATGCTCCAAGACTGACTGAGTTTTGAGCTTTGTACAGGGCAGAAGGAAAAAGCATTTACAGAAGAGAGGATAACAAGAAAAGTGGAAGATAAGAACTGGCAAAACAACAGGAAGACATATAAAGACTGAAAAAGGGACATGCAAAGAGAAGAATGAGGGTCAAATGGAAAAAAAAAAGCCTCAATTATTGCTAGCCATTTTGATGTTTACAAATTGCTGAAAAGTCCTATTTTAAATATATAGTGAGAGGCAGAGGGCAGAAGGGAACTGAAACATGAGCACTGTCTAGGAGATCAAGAACTGCAGCTAAGAACAACAATAAGCAATGTGCTTGTGAAGAATGGAAGGTTATGCAGAGACATTGAGCTGGCTATGCAGAGACACCAAGCTAGCTTTGACACTGTTAATTAACACCAGACATAGTTCTGACATGACTGTATTTCTCCAGAGATTCCCTCCATGGTGCTTTGCTATGCTAAACAGTTTTGTTGTTGTTTAAAGGCACTTGGGAAACATTGAACATGTTACTGCTTTGCTTTAGTCTCACAATTTTCATAACATTGCAGTTTTGATGACAGATTCTAACGCTATCAGACTCAATTTCTTGTAGTTTAATTTAGATGCAGTTTTATCAGATTAACACTGTTGAGTAAGCAGCGAATCTTGCACCCTTTAAGACAAGTGGACAGAATGTTATTCAATGTGACATTTTCAAAGAAATAACCAGCAGACTCAAGTATTTCATAAGACTATTAAGAGAAAGAGGAAGATCAGGTTGGGTGGAAAAAAATCCTTTCTTTTTACTGTGATTTCAAAATTCCACTGAACCTTGTGCAAATACAGCATCCTAAACATTTAATGTGATTCAGAATTACAATAATGAGCAACAACTTTCCAGAACAAATCCAGTGTTAGACATTTCTTAATTATATGTATTTTTTCTCCACAGAAAATATTTTTCTTTAAAAACTTGGAAAAGAGAAACAAGAAGGATCTAGAAAATCATAATTTTTCAAGATAATAAATTTCTCATTGAGAATTTTTTGTGTGTATATATATATGTATATAAAAATTAGAATGTCAGTACAGAAAAGTGAATTAGCTAGTAAATTTGTTGGCCAGAAGTAGCTCCTGACCTAGAATAGGTAATGCGTTAAAATAAAATATTTACAATTAATATTTAATTGAAAATCCCCAAATAAATCACTGAAGAATGGAAGATAATCGTGAATTGACTCATCACTGGAGTAAGTTTATGGTACCATCTGCAGCAAAATAGTTGTTTCAATAAACTATACATCTTTAATATGACTTAACACAAAATAGGTATAATTGTGACTATTATTCATACAGTGCTTTTTGTCCTTAGTTCATACAGAGGAGGTGCATCTGTACAGAGAAAGAAATTGTATTTTTAATAAACAAAATAAATTGCTTACCTCTTGATATCTAGCAACTCCACCATTAACTGCTGCATCAATGACCCCATTCAGACACATTGTGAGAGGGTTAATGTTCTGCATCTGTCGAGTTTGACACTGACTAATCAGTGTTCTCAGCTGCTGGTTCTTATTTTCTAAGACTTCAATAGCATTTTCCAGGGGACTCATTTCCACCTGAAAGGGCAGGGAGCAGCATTGCAAACAACTTAACCTTCATTTGAAAGATAAAATATATTACAAGTAGTTTTTTATTTCTTAAAAGAAAACAGTGTTATTCTATGTTCTAGAGTACTGGGACAGAGAAAGTTTTTCTCACCTGGGCTACACTCTATAAGGATATGCTCCGTGCACAGAGAGATTTGACTTTATTGGGTAATCAATGACCAAAATAGACAACTGTCCCTCTCTTGCAGATTCATTATCTGACCTTGAGAGATGACTCAGCCCTTGTTGCAAAATATTCATACTTTCAGCCCGTGGTGGAACTCTTGGAGTTCAGGGTTAAACTCTCCTTGGTAACTTTACCTAAACTAGGCCTGAGGTCAGAGAGCTTCAGCAGCCTGAGAGCACAGAGCAGAGCTTAGGTATTGGCTAGCTAGTTTCCCCACCCAAAGTGAAGTCAGCAACTAGACATTATGGATGAGGAATTTGAATGTAAGCTTTGAGCTAAGATGATGATCAAGTTACAGTCAAGGGCAGTCCTCGAGCCTCATCTCTCAATGGGGAGGAAGCTTTTCTCACAGGTAGCCTGAACTGCAGGAAAACCAAAAAAGCCAAGCAATGGGAAGAGTACAGGCCTGCAGCTGCTATAATTTAGCGAAACATACAAGTACAAATCTGAGTCATGATCTTGTACATGCCCAGGAAGAATTATTACAGTTAGCTTTTGAAAATGGTGACTATAATGGTAACATGATAGTAAACTAAGGGTCTTCATATTAGGGGTCATATTAACCTAATAAGGACTCAGCAGGAGTCAACTAACAAAATTTTTCATGTCACACAGTTTTTTCATTTTTACTAAACTCCACTATTGGTTTTCTATGTGAGAAAATCAGGATGATGAACAAATTTTTGGTATTATAAAAGAAAAACACAACAGAGTTTTAGAGAAAATCAGTTCTACTATGGTATTCTTATATTTAAAGGGATTATTTTAAGACTGGCTTTGGCCAGAAAGAAAACAATTGACCACTTAGAGATCTTTATAGGAGGATCGCCCCTCTGAATACAATGTATTTAAATACTTAAATACTTCAATGTATTTAAGGATTTTCAAAGAACTATAACATGAAAGGAGAAGAAATTGCCATGTGTCAGTAACAGATTGCTACACTAGACCCTATTCCTACAGGTTCTGCTGAGTAGCTCCTGGCATTTATTATAGTACAGGAACTTGTACTTGGAGAAGGTTTCCTTATCAAGCATACTGAAATATATGTTAAACTATAGATATTCTAAGTATTAAATGTTACATCGTGCTGAGTTTTAAGAAAGTAATTTGCTGATGTTAAATGTCTCATTTTTCTCAACTTCTTTTTTCATCAACTGTTTAAATGAATCATAAGGGTGATTCTTAATAATACTTCAAGACAAGAAAAATCAGAAAACTCAAAATACTCTGTAAATAATTTTGTTGTAGGCAGTTTGAGACCTTGCACAAAGAAATTATATATGGGTAATAAATTTTAGAATAGTTCATCAAATAACATATGATTAAGGAAGTAAACTAACCCACATATGACTAAGGAAGTAAACTGACCCACACTATGTATTGACATCAGTTTCACACTCACCACTTCACGCTTTTCCACTTCAAACCAGCGAGATATTCCAGGTAAACTCTGCACCAAGATCAGTGTGGTTCTCTCCACCCACAGACTCTACAATATACAAAAGCAATTTATTTCCCTAATTTGCCATCATATTTTCCTTAATTAGTCTCAGTTTTGTTTATGAATATATACATCAAAAAAAAGTACTAACATCCAAATTCCTACTCAAATGTCTATCCCATAAGCTGATGGCATTTACTTTCCTTCTTACTTTCTAGGTCCTACTACTAAGCTGTAATTTCTGCTGATTCTTCACTTTGAAACATGATATTAATCTATATTATATGTTGTTCCCATTCTCCAAGTTACTCAACTGAACTAACATTTTAACATTTCCTTTCTGAGATAATATCTGAGAACAGCAAGAGTTCAGAAGCAGAACAACTTACAGATTACACAGTGTAATCAGCTCTCTTCTGTGAAGTCCTATTTGAGATTCCACAATGCATGGCTGATGGGACACTCATATGTACCACTGGTACATGCAAGTGGTTTGTAAAAATGACTAATCAACACATAGGAAAGTGTTTACAGAAAATATACAAAAGCTGTGCATTTAAAACAAAGCTTAAACTTAAATTAGAAGACAATAGTGACTCATTCTAGCTAGTTTATTACCCTTATAGTTCTTTCCTCTAACTTTATAACAGAATTATTATGGGATAACTCCTTTGGTCTGTCTGAATACCGGAATATATTCTACATCAGAATGTGTTTCCGGTGAGTCAAAATTAAAATTACACGAAAAGAAGAACTTTCAGTGTGACATTTTTATTAGGAGGAACAGAAGGAATTTACATATTAGGGAAGGAACTACTGTTTTTCCCTATGAGAGTCTCTAAGTTCAGAGGTAGCTTTTAATCCTGATATCACAGAAACAGAACATTATGCTGCAGTTTAGTCAAAACTGTCCGTCCCTTGCACAAGTGAGAGATAACTTTAGGCAATCCTAGCCATACCCCAGATTACCTACTTAACAGTGCTGTCTCATCTGCCTGAGAAACTCTTCTGGAGATTACTCTGCTCTCTCCAGTTCTGCCTTGTATATATCATGGATGCCAAAAAGCAAATGGGTAAGTTTTAGATTCCTATTCACATCTGCAACTAAACTTCGTCATCTCCCATATATTTTTCATATTATTTTATTCAAAATAAGTAGCGAAATAGTTAAACCTCAGATACCATCTCCTCTAGAGAATTTGTTATACCACACTCAGTTGAGTAACACAACTATAGATGATGTTTCAATAAAACAGCTGTTGTTACAAATAAATCCATAGGTCCACTAGGTCAGGAAAGGGCATGGTACTGTACCTTGAATTCATTTTCCTTGTCCTTTGTCCCTTTGTGAAATGGCCTGTCATATCGGAATCTCCAGATGTGATTTACTTTGTAAAAGCTCTTGATGTTATCAGGAATGCCATCTCTCTGCAAGACTTCCTGGTTTTCTGGAATTGGAGTCACTGCATAAATCTGCAAATCTGTATGTAAAGAGTTAAGGCTATCCCACTTCACTCAAATTAGCAAAGCATACTGACTCCTGCAGCATTATAAAAAACTCTTTAAAAAGAGTGTATCATGAAATGCTTCCAGACTATTAATGGTTTGGGAAAGGAACCAGATAGATTTTTTGGTCATTTGGGATTTCTTTGTACTGCTTTGTTGAAAATGTCAACTTGATTTTAGAAATAGAGCTCCTTACATGGAATAGTACATGGAGTAAAAGGATTTAATTAAATACATTCTTACACACAGTATGTCATGCCATGCTAAGGTAATGTACTGTAAGAAGATAAATTACTGTACCTTGAACTGATACACCATTATCAAAGCAGTGATAGTTCTACAAGTATTTTTAACTAAAGAAAGAATGTCAATAACTTGTCAAGGAAATTTTTAAATAAAATCAACAATTAGAGAAAAAAATTCCAAACAGAGTGACTGGGACAAAATTCAGGGTAATTCCCATCTACCATTTGTTTCAGAGGAGGCACATGGTGATTGAAATTGGCTATATGTGTACCTACAATTTTTAAAAGCATGAAAGATATAACTGCAGAGTATGGCTTTGTGATTACGTGGATACACTGTGCTTCTGCCTGAAAGATGGTCTCATCTGGCTGATTAGCATGTTGCATAGCAATGGCATGTGGGAACTCATTCAACATTCGCTGCTGGAAGGCCTCCAGCCTTTCATAGTCATGTCCTCTGCAAACAAATTCCTTATTCTGAACGGAATAAGAAAACAGAAATGAAGAGCAAGTTACATGAAAATATTTGGGATCTAAACACATGCTTTTAAATAGAGATTTTCCAGTCAACTTTTGCTTTATTTTAAGAAGGGAAAAATAAGAAACAAAAGGCAAGAATGAAAATGAGAAATCTAGAAAGAGCAGGTTACTTAAAAGGAGGAAACATTACGGTAAAAGGTATGTTTTATTAAAAAGTCTGGAAAAATAGAATAACTATACTATAAAGTTTAATAAGAATTTGAAGGGAGAAATTTTTCTTAGTGGAACAAAGTATGTAACTAACATGACATATGAGACTGTATAAAATATGTAACAGAAATATAACCCAAAAAACAGTCAAGGCAATGAAACAAGTAGGAAATCCATTCCACAAGGAACTAACAAACTTTCCTCTGATATTACACAATTCTGAAGAAAAACATTGCATAAGAAAATGGTCAAAGGCATTCAATTTGCCTTATGCTCTAAATGCTTATCAATTATCAGTCTGGTAAATTAAAATTATCCGGTTTTTGCAATATGAAGTAAAAGAACACTCCTGGCATTGAATTCTGGGAACTTTCATGGGAATTGCTACAAGAAAACAAGTGACAGTATTATTGTTGAACTAAAATTAAAAAGTGAAATCTTTATTATGAAGTTTACTCTTTATTCCTTCTACAGCAAACACAGGCTTAGAAACTGCTTTGCCATAAAAAAAAAATAACCCAAATATATTAAGTTTGTTGTTGTTGGTGTTGCAAGCATAAATCTGTGCTGTGTGCATTTAACGTGAAAAATGCATAAGAAGATGCATAAGCAGTGAAAGACTTAAAGTCTGAAAGGACTGCACTTTTGTGCAACTTCTTCCAGTACTTTTACTTCATCAGTAGCCATTAAGCAATCTAAACATTAAATTCTTCCTAATTAACATTTTCAATTTCAAATATAACATAAGTTATACTCAGATGACCACTAAATAATATCAAGAACTATCTTCCCATTTGACTGTATTTCTGAATTGCTTTTAAAGGGGAGAGTTTCATTCTATATTTATCATTAGGAAATTTTTATTTTCCCCATCACTATAGTAAAGACAAATTGGGCTTTTTAGGCCTCCACCATACAGAGGAGGTTCCTTCATCAATTATTTCAATTACCACAGAAAGAGAAGTTTCGATTATGATTGCAGCAGCCCCCTGAATAAGACATATTCTGTCCTCTTCCCGAGGTGACAGTCAATGAAGTTAAACCACTGCAGATTGTGGAAGAGTGGAACAGTGCAAATACAATTAATATTTTCAAGGGCATTACAGTAACTTCAGAATCCCAGATTAATGATCAAGAGTAATAACTTCATGTATATTGTCAGTTTTAGTACACTGGTAATCAATGAAACTTAGCATGTGGAATTTCTAAGTCATTAAAAAAAAAGTAACTTGGGAATGTAATTATTTAAATGCTAAATTACTGGAGATGCTTCTTCTGACAGACTTTTTCTGAGCACCAACCAGCAGAAACAGCATAGGATAAAGGGAACAAACTACCATGAAAAGATAACATTGGTCTGCGGAAGAGTATAGGTGCATGGTTTCCAACATAAACATGAATATTAAGTTTATGTCAGACTCTAGATGCCTACTATTTGTCTTTCCATTAGTCAGGACTTTTTCTTAGCCCTGAAAAAATGACGGTAAAGAATTTCTCACAGGATAAAAACTTATATACGGTATGAACAAATTTTCACATAAAGAAAGTGATTATGAATGACATAATCTGCCTTTCAGAATTACTCCATTCTCACTCACTCTCAAGAAGAACGGGAACTTTTTCCCATAGAATCCAACTCGGAAAAATTCTGGCTCCAAACGCTGTTGATCCATGATTTTATCATACAGAGATGCTTCCATCATCTGTGTGAGATTGACAAGAACCACAGTTAGTTTTCAAAAAAAAAAAATTAATAATTATCATAAGCTATCACAAAAAGGAAGGTCAGAGTACCAGAATTGCAGTGTATCTCTGAGCAACAACAAGGACATTCAGAAGTCTCTGAATGCATTACATTAAGTAAGTATACCTCTTCAATGACCTGAAAGTTTCCAAGAATTAAAAAAAACCCTTTAAAATATGAAGTACCTATATTAAGGGGGTAAAAGAGAAAGACAGTTTGAAACACATGACCCAGTAATCCGCTAATCATCCAAACACATGGCAGTAATGTGGTCAGTTTAATCAGCAAAGTCTAATTTCCATATTCAAGACAGTTGTGTCCAAATCATTCCAATGATTTACATAACAAATCTGAGTTACTTTAAAATCTCACAACAGCAATTAACATAATTTTTGATCAAAACATCCTGCTTTATTTCACTCAAAATACTGACAAAAAGGGACCTTAATGTCAGTTCCTTTTTTCTGATGATATTTTCAGCAAAGTTTTTAATACTGTGAAAAAAACACCAAACACCAGACAGTATTAGCCCTGTTTTAGGTAATGAAGTTATTTAATGCAAGAGCTGCCTAATTAAATTGTGGTGAGGAATTCCCACATCTCCATTTTTAGATTAACATAGGCGACACCGATATAGTAGAAGGATACTTCAAACACAATACACATTAAATTCTATTAATTAAGCATGTGTAAACTAATCATTTTATTCACACGATGACAGTCAGTTTGCTTTTGCTTATAGAATTTTGCCATTGGCATATCTACATGTATATGGAATAAGCAGATCATAGGGAATACTGCCACATAGCTCTGTATTGAGACTTTTGCATAATGTTGTTAATCAGGTCTGGATTAAAGGGGCTTCAGTCAGTCTCAGCAGCAAGCATCCTGCACAGAAAATTTAAAAGGGAAGCTGTAATACAAAATTGAATCCATCAGAAGCAAATAAGGAAAGGGAAAAGTGAACAATCCTTAAAATACAGTATCTGAAAGAATGAGGAACAATGCTTAGAATTCTAAGAAAAATGAAAGATACAACATGAGTACTGTGCCAGGAAAGATTAGTTTTGACTATATAATATTAAACAGACCATATTTTTTAAGCAGTAAATTAAAAAAATTGCAAAGGTGTATATTGCCTATGGCAAACTGTTTGCTGAAAGATACACTGCTGCTCCTAGTGAAGGACTACATAGATCACATTCCCTGGATAAACTGTAAGAAACCAGTGAAATTGAATTTGTAATATACTTTTTCTCAATAAGCATGCACAAAAAAAAGGATGCTGTACAGGTAGAAACATTGCAAGAACACTAATTTTATAATAAAATAAAGCAACCTGGTCTAGTGGGAGATGTGGAAAGGAGGCTGGAACTAGATGATCTTTAAGGCCCCTTCCAACCCAAACCATTCTATAAAGCTATGATTTTCCCACTTTTGTTCAAAAAACTGACACTCCTTTTTTATAATCTTTATTGTAGAAAAAAAAACCCTCAGGGTTTTGGCAAAGCACACCTAAGGACCATTCAGTGGCAAAATTAATTTTCCAAGTAATATTTTATAATCCAAACTAAAAAGCTTTTGGATTCCTGGTTAATGAAAAGTATTCAAGTACATTACCCTCATCTTGCTGAGGTTTCTGTAGTCATAGTAGCTCTCGTACTGTTCTGCAATTTTCCTGCATAAGATAATGCCATTTTCCCAACACTGCAAGCAAGTAAAAGATGTTCAGTAATTAAAACAGTGTGACAATTTGTGGTTTATTAGCGGTCTGTTCTAGCTATACTAAGTCATACTTCCCATAACTGAAAATATTTGAACAAACTGCCCACTAGACTTACTGACAGCTGCTGAATAATACTTTGATGAATGATGAATTCTTTGAAGGATTAAAAATATATTCAGAACTTGTTTCATAAATTACTCTTATTGGACTATACACAAAATATAAGAGTGATAGACATCTCTTTCAATACCACATGAGATGATTCAACATAGTATGATTTTTACATTTTAAAATTGTATTCTTAACATATCTTCCTTAATTTTTGTAGGTGGAAAATATCTTACTGCATCATGTAAGTTAAACTCTATAACATAAATACTGAATTGTTTGAAAAGCCTGATAATCAATGTCCATTTGATTACGTTTCCTAGGCTTACATGGACTTTACACTAGCAACACAGAATTGTAATGCATTGCTCGTTTATCAGCAAGACAAATCAGAACACTAAGTGTATATAAAATTTTAGACTACACAGAATAATTACTATGGTTTAATTCAGAATAAGCATTCTCAGCGATGACAATGAACTGTGATCCCCCAAACACATTCATTATTATTTTCTAAAAGATACAACAGGATATTGAAGGTGTAAACATAGTCTTTGTAATCCTCAATTGGTCACTAAGTGAATTTCATTAGGTTTGTAAGAGTAATTTTCACCACCTTTAAAAGAGGATAAATTACACTATCTTTTATAAAGTGCTTGGAAAGTTACAAAGCAAATGGCTACACAAGTGCAAATTATTCTCACATGTAAGTGTGGAATCTTTAGGATACAAACACCAGATTAGAAGAAATCTACTACATTGTTAATTGACTGCTTAATCAGGCAATGACTTTTCCTCAATATAAGACAAGGCTGCAACCCTGGAACAAATATCCTAAAATTAACAAACTACCCTTCCCAGATCCACTCCGTAAAATAGGACTATTTTACCTTCCCCCTATCAAAGTTTTGAATGATGGTCAGATGGAGACACTCCTTACGCTGCCACTCTGTTTGCATGGGGTAGTTGAGAAATTCCCTGAGTGGCCGGTCAGACCACTCCAACAGCTCATCATACAGCAGGAGTGTGTAGGCAGCCTCTACAAGACAAAGCATGGCAGGGCACTTATGAACACCAAACAGATAAAACAGACAAATAAAGTACAGAGAAATGTGAATACTCTTCTTGAAATGCACCTTTTTAATGGCTTTATTTTGAGTATAAGGTAGTGCTGGTTTTGGACAGAGTTACTATCTACAGCTATAATAAATTCAGTTTAAAATCCTCACATGCTATTTGAAGTTGAGTCACTGGGACAGTTTTGCTAGAGTCTGACAAAACAAAGGGGACGGAGAAATTAAGAAACCATTTCCTGCTGAACCCCAGTCTTCCCTACTGCTAAGGAGAAACTCTCAATGCCTCTGCTGTCTGAACACGGGCACAAGGACCAGAGGATGAGGAACACTAGTAGAGAAAGAGGAAAGGATACAGATAGGACTGTAGACAGTCCAAAAGAGATCAGGGTTGGGAGGGAAATAGGGAGGCAGATATGTACTTAATAGAATTAATTCTTTCCATGGAGAAATAAATCCCTGATAGGTCAGCATTAACAGTTTGCCATAACAAGCAATTTAGAAGTGTATGTGCAATATTTTTCTCTATTTTTATAAATTCTATTTATTTTTCGGTTTGGCAGGAATGAAACCTGTTGTTGCTTTCTGGTCAGAGTGCTGTGTAGTGATATTTAGATCATGCTTGGTAGAGATTATCTGGGAATATCAAAATTATTATTATTTTAGTTTGATTTCAAGAACTCCTCAGAAACAGTATACTAAAATAATACTAAACAAATCTCCCTATTGTAAAGTCAGACTTTGGCCAATTACAAACCATCAGAATTACTACTGGCTGTGACAACTCAATTTGGTTAACTGAGCATATGTATTATTGATTTCCAAGTTACTTTTGCCACTGACAGGACCACTTTGCATGAGTGAGTCAGTGCAAAGATGGGCCATGTTCTGGAGATGTACTGCACCGGAGAAAGAAGTTCCCTATTGGACTTATTTTATTGCAGGTTTTATAGGTTGTACATAAGGCAAAAAATAACTTTAAAGTACTTCTTGTACTAAGTTAAGTTTTCCCCAGACAATCATATTCTACTTCTGCTTCTGCTGTATGAGTTCCCATAACACAGATGACTAAAGCCAAACTCCACAGTGTTTTTTCTAACAGCAATGTTCCTCTTATACATCCAACTAAGAACCTGTGGATGAAAAAGCATCACTGCAGCAGATTTTTGTGGGAGAGTGTGCTTTGAATCCCAGTGTTGCAAAATGATGCCATGCTGCGATATGTATGTGCTGTGCAGACCAGCTCAAGTTGCACAATCTTAATTGCGGCATCACACAGCTTTTAGGCTATTTGACTGGGAACAACCTTTGTTATAGTTTCAAGCTACAGTTTTGTACTCAAAATATTCAGCACATTTAACTACCAATTTTAAAAATCCACAAAGTTGATAGCAACAAATCATTCAAAATCATAAGGAACCAAAGAGAGCAGAACATAAATACATGCCAAGATAGCTCACTATGACCCTTCCTTTCTAAACTTGGGATCCAAGTCCTTATTTTTAACACAATTTTGTCTGCCATAACAATTTCTTTTAAACTTATAATAAACGCACATAGAAGGTTTCTAAAATAAGAATGACCATACTGGATGAAAAGTCTGAAGGGTTCCTTTACCCAGCATCCTATGTCTGGCAGTGACCATCATAACAAATAACATATTGGTACCTCAGGGAGAAGTCTGTAACTATTGATTTGCAACAAAACAGTAAGGAGAGATAAACAGGGCTGACTCATGATGCGGGAAATTCAATCTATACAGGAAAGATTCAAAACACTAGACATCTCTAAGGTGGATAGATACAAAGACAGTTTCAATACAGTTCTCAGATGACTGAGGGAACACGAGGAATCAGTGCATTTATGTCCTTCAGACTCAAAAGAGGTATATTTATAGCTGTAACTGAGTAAACTGTAACTGTGTAAAGAAAGATTTGAACTTATGGTATGTATTAAAAAGGACTTTTTTTACAGAGGATTTTTAGAAACAGTCCAGTAAATCATACTATGGAAAGAAGAATCTTTTTAAGGGCAAATTGGCTTCATCCCTAGAATGAAACTAGGCAGTTATGAAACTAATGCTGCAACATGTAGGAATGCTGCTTAAGTATCAATATTTTTTTTTCCTAATTCCATGTTCTTTAGATTAGCAGATTTACAAAAAGTCTGTTCAATGTACAGTGTTATCACTGATAAGGCAAGGCAATGGATTACATAAGTCTGTTTTCTGCTGGAAAGGCTTTCTCTACCCCAAGGCTATGGGTGTGATATATCTTTAAGACTCTCATAGAAAAAGAAAAGAAAAAAAAATCAAAGTGGTGAAATTCACCATGGCAAAGAATGTAAAAATAGCACATGTTAATAATAAATACAACAAACTCCTGAAAATAAATTTTGAGCAAAATACTGTTTAATATCATAATGGATGGCAAAACAATTAAAAAAATTAGGTTCGTATCACTGCTTATCACTGCTGCAGGTAAACTGGACACGTATTTGTGTAAAAGGAACTCAATGAGTTCCTCAAAGAGTTACTAAGATGTCTTATGTAAAATCAGGAAATGAATAGTTTATCACAAAATTCACCTGTGGCAAAGAGACTGCTCGATAATCAACTCTCTTCTGACTCGCTCCTGCGAGGTCACATGAGGAAATTAAAATCTCTCCTTAATATATGCTGCTATCTAGTCTACATTTAAATCCACGAACTGCAAAGGGGCTGTAGAAATTCCAAGTGAACAATCTTTCTTATGGACAGCAGAAAAGCACCCGGAAATTTATTGTGTCAGTAGGAACCTGTAGCCTGTTTACTAATGACACCCCAGCCAACTAATCCACTTTTAAGAAGCGAAAAAATCTAGAAAGATTCTGAATGTATGCAATTGCAACTGCAAACACTGGGAAAAAGTGGAGGTATTACAAGGGCAGGAAAATATTTTGGCAAACAAAGACTGTGTGATTAAAAAGGACTTATGCCTAAATGAAGTGCACTTTAAGTTGTATAAAAAACAGCTATGCACAGTATCTTCCTATTTCTTCATTTAAAAGATAACAGCCAGCCCTGGCACACCACATCAAACAGAGCCAGCAGCATTACAAAGAAGTGTATAGGCTCAGACACAGCCAAATGAACTCATAAAAACTTCCTCTAAGTTTTACTCCTTTTGGGTGAAGAATATCACACATTTATTCCTACTGTGTATCAATAGGAGTAATTTACATTCAAGATGGCACAGCACATAGTAGAATTGTGGGGCTGAAAAAAAGACATATTTTGGGAGACATCAGCTGGGCAAGGAAACTCAGCTGCTGCATGGGTTGGTATGTTCTGCCCTGAGGATACCGCTTACAGGTTTGCAATAGACTGCAAACCACAGATCAGTCCTAAATAACATTTTCTAGTTTGTACTGCGTTACCTGTGAAGTTTTGTGCTTTCAGATGTAGGTCATAGAGCTTATGAATATAGCGAATATACATTTCTTCCTTGTTCAGTTCAGTCTTGTAAAAATTCTGAAATAAAATTGAATTTTTTAATTAAATGGAGTAGTTAATAAATTTGTGACAGTGGTTACAAATAAAATACTTCAAGCATAATGTTCTAGAAATACATGCATAGATTTGAAAGTTTCACATGTATAAAGTCATTACACATTAACAATGCAGTAATACAGTAAGAAATAGTAAATAAAATAACAAATTTTCAGTAGACAAATCAACATGCTCCTGAATGTTTTTTTTTTTTAAATTTGCACAGAACATAAGAAGAAGAACCAACGGAACTGAAATCTGACAATTCTTTCTTTATAAATAGTATATAGACCCTTAGGCCATTTAACATCTTGCTGAAAGCTCTATGTTGATTTTAAAATATTAACAGCCTCTGACTTTTGTAGTAATTTTTAAACAAAGTATCTACTGCCTGGTATGTCTAGTCTTCTTCCTGTCATAGCAAAATGCCAGAAGGACTTTGGTAGCTTTAAGAAAAGCTATTCAGTACTGTAAACAGCACAATTCCAAATTAAAACTGTGATTTCTTCAGCACTAACTGAAGCTGGTAACTGCTGCATAAATACTGCATTGTGTCATTGACATGTGCCAGGTTGCACTCTAAATTGATATCCAGGAGAAAATGTCTAGTAGTGACTAAAGATTTCTGGACATAAAATTTCTGTTTGTTGTTACACAGATAAAATATGGGCTGCAACACACAATTTTTAGTTCAGAACTTTCATTATTTATTTACAAGCCCTAAAGCAAAGTATGAAAAAATTATAGGGAGAGGAGCACAACCCTACAGCACTGTTCACAAGTGCTGCCACACTCACAATGGAAATGAAGCTAGTCCTCCTGCTAGGTATACTCAATGTACAGGACACCATGCTGTGGTTAAGAAAAATTTATAGGATAGAAGAGTCCTCACTGATCCTCACTAGCAAGTAGCAATTCCTGTTCTATTATTTAAATCACTATTTTGAACTCTAAGCAATTTTTCTCCTAATGTACAGTATTCTTACTCTGTGCCACTGTTTCCTAAATTGAGTTATTATCAAAGAAAAAGGTGGGAGGAACACTATGAAAACAAGCAAACAAAAAATTTGTAGAGAAAGTATTTTTTAACTGATTTGAGAAAATAACTACATATCAATAGTTCTGTAATGACATGCCCCCATCTGCCTTTATAATCCAGACTTCCTTTTTCCTCCCACAAGATGTAGATCAGGAACAGATGTTTCTCTTTAGAAGAGGAAAATGAAGAAATATCTGTTTGTATGTTCATATCTACCTGTCTGAAAAAAATAGTAATTTACAGAACAGAATTGTGAGCAACAAAGCATAAAGATTAAGGAAAAATATGGCACTGAACTGCAGTACTAGACTTCTTGACTCTTACCCCTAAGAACAAAAGGGTCCAGTGCGTGTCACAAATCTTAACTATACAAATCAACTGGCTCTTCTCTGAAGCTCAGTTCTGACAATGTCCAGTTGGTCTGTAAGGCAGACCACAGCAACCCAGTCACAGCTCAGGAAAAACATCATGCTAGTACAGCTGTCATGTGATTTTTCAACAAACTATTGAAAGATACAAATTATAATAGATGTAGTCTTCAAAAAGGGACATGATGTAAAATGTAGACTTCCCTAATTGATAAAGATTTCAACTTGAAAACAACATTCAAACAGGCCAGGTGGACATGTTCTACTTGAATGGTATGATGCCATATGCCAGTGTAGTGCATCACAGGAAAACATCCTCTTTCTAAAAAGAAGGTATCATTTTCAGTTAATAAAACGTGAAACATCAATTGAATATCAAACCCATTGAGGACCAGAGATGCCTGAGAAAAAGTCTTCAGTGAGCTACCAAAAGCTATTGAATATACTTTCAATGCTTTTGTACAGCTCTGTGATGACAGAGAACTTTCATTAGAAATTCAACTTTTAAATTGGACTTAGGTGATTCCTGTGCATAAGGAACTAACTCCATCAGACACCTCTTAAACCATGTTTCTTTTCCAAAGAAACGTTAATAAAGTGAAAACCAATGCAGATGATCAGAGGGTGGTGAGAGTAGGAGCAAAGTCCTTACTTTCTCCTTTCAGCTAAATTATTTCTGCTGATACTTATTCCTCCTTGCTTATTTCATAATGTGGTATAATTCCAGATAATCTGATAACCTGGTTAACTTGGACAATTCTATTTTCTGGAAGAAGAGCAAAGCAACATAAAAATCCCCTTTTCAAGCCATCCAGTCCTCCTATCTTTGAAAGTCAGAATACCTTCAAAGCAGTCATAGTACATGACAACTAGAGATGACAATGAGTTCATCCATCATCTGGGTAAGAAAAGGTCTTAAAGGTTTTGTGCTACTTCTGTAATTGAAAGTTCTTTTCAAAATTTAGCATTTGTTGTTTCTCTGGTGCGCAGTTAGTATTAAAAACTTGTTTGAAAATTAATAGGATATGCAATCCACCTTAGCCTGTATCAGTCATTGAAAATTCCATTAAAAAGTAATATGGTGTTTTGGGGGTTTTAAATATTTTATTTTTCTTTTTGTAAAAATCTTGGATGATTGCTAATAATAGATTAAAAACTCCTTAGGGATGAAAATAATCCAGGTGCTTTATAGAATTCACATCATGCCAGATATTTTCCCAGAAACCCAGCTTCTCTATGGCTTCATAATAAATATCATCCCTGTTTAGAGCACTGTTTTTCTACTGAAGAAATCCTTTGTTCTCTTACGTATAACTGCTACTTAGAAGTGACACCAAATTGTTTCACTGACGTCAAAAATGCATAATTACAAGTCAGCTTATTTGTATTTTTTTCCCCCTGGCTAAAAATATAGTTTTTCAAAACATGCATCATGAAAATGGAAACTTTCCAAGGTTAAGAGAAGTCAACAAACTTGTCAGTGGAAACTGGCCTAGAATCAAAAGGCAACTTGTAAACAAAAATGACATCTTTTTTCATACTATGAATTTGCACTGCTGGTTTGTTGTAATGATGATAGCATGACAAGAAGAGGTATTGAGCCACTTTTCTGGCTCTTTTACTGGACACAGAATAGTTATCCTGCAGTATTCAGAACATACCCCATATTGTATAAAAACCAACTTGCATCAGTTATTGGGGAAGAAAAGAAACAGGAGAAATCATGCAAGTTTTATTGGGTTTGGGGAAGGACAAACAACATGTTTGTTTCTATGAACTCAGAGAACAAACTTGGAAAGTAATTCAGTGATGTTTATCTAGTAGGAAGAGACTTAAAACTGAATAAAGCTGTATTGGAGACCTCTCAGAACCCAGCTATATAATGCCAAGGAAGACTAACTCCCCTCTGTATCAATTACACCCAGAAAAAAACATTGATCCCAAGTGCAGTATTACTCTGTAAAATTCCACTCAAATTTGAACAAGCAGAAAAGTACCTCCTGTTCAGAAGTGTATCTGTATACTAGAAAATGCTCATCTGAAATTGAAAAGGGAAAAAATATTATACGAACCAAAAGGCTAACAGTGCAGCCAATCTTTTTGCCATCCACTTCTCCCATTTTCATGCAGTCCCTAAAAAAGAAAGTAATGAGAATCAAAAGGAATTATGTGCATCCTCTTACAGTGAAGCATGCCTCAGAAAATAGACATATTTGACTTGTTAATTTGACTGAAATAATGCTGCCCAAAGGCATTTGGGTGAACAGCTGACCCAAGCGGGTAAGGGATTTCATGCCTCCTTTCCTAGTACATTGAACACCTCAATTTTCAAGAAAGTCAATGGGTTTTTTTCTGGCTCTGTCATTGATTTGCTAGATGACTTCTGGAGCTCATTTGGTTTCTTCACACCTTGAGCTCAAGTCATGTCAGCAGAAGCCAGCATGGTTGCCAGAAAAGGCAGTCCTGCTCTCAGGCACTCGTTCCCAGTCCTGCACTTCTGCTTGCAAAAACCTTAGAACAGATGCAGGTTAGGCAGCACTTTTTGCTGGGTTAGTTTTAGTCCATATCTGTCAGATCACCAGAACAGATCAACACAAACACTTGCATCAGCACATGGAAGAGGATGATATGAATGAGCAGGGATTTCTTTAGAGGCAGTGTACATCTAAAGTGGTCATGGAATCACAGCATTAGTTTTCCTCTGAAAAAAGAGAATTACACTGATCTCCTCTGTAAAATGCTCAAGGATCCACCAAATTTTCCTCAGTAGCATTTCTATAATAAATATAATGTTTGGGGAAACAGCAGATCTGACTCCAAAGTCAAAAGTTAATATGGCATCATGCAGAGTTTATTATCAGACAGGGAAAAATGGCAGTATAACTATGCTGGAGTAAAAGAATAACAGGTAGACATCACCATGTAGTCACTGAAAGAAATTTAATATAACTTAAAAAAATTCTTGCATACATGAACTAAACAATAGTCCCAAATGCTCTCATAACTACCAGCACACTATTGTTCTGAAAGACTGAGAATCCTGGAGGTTGTAATGCAAGGGATCCCTGAAGAGGAATAGCAAATAAATTTCAAATTATCAGTGATGATAGCAAGTGGACTACTAGGTCTCACCATGTGTGCCTATGGAATCAGGGAGGAAGCCTTACACTTAATCTCTAGAAAGTGCTGCAGTTGATGGCAATAAGGAGGACTAGACTGAAATCTGGCTCACAACTGACTGAGAAAGTCGCTTTTAGTCTCACATCCTGAAAGGGAATACATATCTCTCATTTCTCTCTCCTTTGTTCATGTGGTAGTTACAGGTGAGGTGTTCTCCCAGAGATCATATCTTTGTATACATACTTATTGTGTCAGCTGACACTACAACTAAGCATGATTGACATAGTGATAAGAATTTTACATATTGTGTAAAACAACTGTCAGGAGATTACTATTGAGCTTTGTGTCATCAGACTTGAGTCACTAACCTACTGCCAAAAGATACTATATTCCTTGATAGGAAACTTATTCATGGATTTTTACACCATGGGGAGACTATGTGGTGGTTTTCATGATGCTTGTTGCATTTTCTTGTTGACTAAGCAGCTGCTGTCAGAGATCCTGAGCGCTTATAGTTGATGTGTCCATCTGCGGTCACCATTTGAGCAAAATAACCATATTTGTTTCCTAATATTTTAAAGATGACAACTCTACTTCTAAATTGTGATAATCACTCACCTGTAGTCCAGTAGCCTCTCCATAAGGCGAGTCACGGTGGCGATTAACGAAACGCCACTTTCCCTCCATGTTTCCCGCTCAATTTTCTTCAGCAGACTGAAAAAAAGAAGCAAGAAAAATGTCACTTTATTTTTAACTGTCACTATGACAACCTCTCCGCTTTTACCAGTACCTTAATACCTTAGCAACATCTCTGACAGTGATATTTTCTTTTACAAACACCCTCCCAAGAAGCACAATTTGCAAACAATGTCTTACCTAGGATAAGGACCAAAAAGTGGAATTCTAGTCCAGGAAGCATTGACAAAACAAATGATTTTTATATTAGCTGCATCAGGTTAAAATATATCAAGCACCTAATTTTCATAATATATTAATATCTCAAAGACTTAACACAACTCTTCCATAAAATTTACATATTCATTTCATGTTGATACATCAAATAATGGGGAATTTAAAGATGTTCCTTGAAAAGTATATTTATCAGCTCAATATACCTTCTCAATGGGACCTCAACTCTTTTTAAAAAAGATTTTTCCTCCTCTCCTCTCGTCTCTAATGTTTCACTATGCATGAAATTTAGGCATAGGGGAAGGATTTCAATAAAGTGATTCCCTCTCTTCACTTAATTGTTTTCTGAGAACATACTATCATGCACATTAGCTTAGAGGGTCATAAGACTATTAAAAACTGTTGTAACACTGTGACACTAATGTAAACACAGATTACACATTGAAATAAAAAAATTTCAAAATGGCGTTGTAAGTGGAGCTGTCAGTAAAACTATATTTAGCATAATTTTCTTTATTATTATTATTCTTAATATAATTCTGTTACAGGCCTCTGATTTTCACTGCTTAAGTTTATCAAATATTAATCACTTCAGCCTGAATTTCCCACATTTCCCCTCTAAGAATGAGCATGGAAATATTTATCTACAGAGCTGTGTTACTTTTATGATTTGGTACAGGAGCTGAGATGGATGACACGTCTAAGGAGATATTTCAGCAGTCTCCCTGAAAATGCACTCAGTTATGGTTTATTTAGAAGCCTCTGAAAATTGCCACGTCCATACACTTAGAGCTTTTCCAGCGTTGTTAATGGCATGGCCAAACCTTCCGTGCCATTAACAACGGCACGGAAGGTTTGTGGGGCTGAGCATGCTCAGCCCCACAAAACTCCCACGTCCCAGTTGCACCAAACATGTACCAGCGCCCAGAACTCCTACATGCCAACTGCACTAGCTATACACTCCAGCTCGCTTCAGCTCCTCACATACCAGGGGATGTCACAGATCCAATTCTCCAAACAAAGTTGACCTAAATGAAGCTGTGCTCTGCTGGAAGTGAGGAGGAAATACTCATCTTCATTCTTATATAGATCTTAGACACACTTCTCTTTAGGGGGCAATCAGATGTCTTTCCCTCCCATTCAGAGACTGGCTATCTGTCACTGCTCGCATACAGATGCCAAGGCTATCCATAACCAGAGGAGGCTGAAGCACTAAGGTGGCCTCTCTGTTTTTCACACAGAATACCCAGGCTACCTTAATTCACTTTTGAACACCTTACATTCCTTGCAACTTTTTGTGTCTAACAAGAGTAGAGCCTGTTACATTATTAAGCCTTGATTACTGCACTGAGTTTTCCTTTCTATTTCTTTTCAACCCTGTGTTAAACAGGAACATTTCAACCTGAATTTATAAAAATAATGACCTATAGTTCCTCTAGAAAAACAGCAAAAGTATAACTTCTCTTTTAAAGCAGATGGTTTTCGTCTGCATTTGACTTATGCATTTTCTTTAAAAAATTATTTGCATATTCATTATAAACATACAATTTCTAACAATGGGCTGCGTGTATGCATTCAAAATACTTATTCAAACTGAATTCAATGTCATCAGTTGAACAAATTTATGACTTGCCTTCTGATGCATACCTCCCTCTCTCCCCCACACATCCTTCCACCAGAACGCACAGAACAAACACTCAGAATGAAAAAGCTAGTCAAATATATCCCTTGGCTGTACCTAGGTAGAATTGAATCTCTGCTCTTACAAGTCCCAAAGCAAAGCCAAGATATTATGTTCTACAAAGAACTAAGAGGGATAAACAAAATAGGAAAAATGCAGTAATTGACTCTGGGAAAAAAAAAAAGCAGTTAACGTGGGAGTTGAGAGATTTAAATTAATTTTCCAATTCAGATAAAATAAACAGAAAGCATAACAAAACCTGAAAGCATCACAGCCACTGCAGTTACCAGACTGTATCCAAAGCAGGTATGTGCATCCCCTTGGCTCCCAGCTGTACCTATCAAAACTAACCATGCCTAATTTTCAGAGAAAAAGGTAATGTTGTAACATTTGCTTTCATTAAAGACCCCAAAACCACTGCTTGCTGCAAAATTGTATATTCCACAATCCACTCTAATATTGCTTGGTTTAAATTACCCATGGAAGAAATTAAAAAAACCTCCAAAATCTCAGGCTAACTGACCCTGTCTCTTGCATTCAGCTCTCTAAACTGTCCATCTGATTTTCATAATTTTCCTTCACATACCCTAGAACACTATTTAAATTAGTCTCTTCTACAAGCTCTTCTCTTGAGAGACATTAATGTATAAAGTCAAATCAAACTTAGCAAAAATTGATGATAAATACTATTTTCACAAGCTGGGAGTGAACTTGAGCAGTTACTCTGAAATTTCCCAAAGAGTTTAGTTTTAAATTCTGCTATAACATGATAGAAACAACAAGTATATTAATGTTGTGAGACATTTTGCAATTTAAATTATTATGACTATATCTTCGGCATTTAGATTTATAAAAGGCTCTCAGCATTGTTCACTGTATCTAGTTTAACATCAACCAGTTTAAATCTAACTAAAACCTCAAAAAACAGGAATTATATATCATACAAATATGCTTTCTTATAGAATTTAAAGTTATTTCAGTGACAGACACACTGATGTATTTTGCACAAGAGAATGTATTTAGACTTCATTTTATAATTAAGGCCTTTGCCTTAATGTTTAATTTTGGAGTTAGAACAGGGCTTTACTAAAATATTGAAATCAACATACCTTTTATTATCTTTATTCATCTTATGAAAAATGTCATGAATAATTAGAAAGTTCTGCTTTCGCAAACTGTACTGCTGTTTGCCACTATTCATTCAATTTCCTAACATTCTGCCTAATCTCTCTACCCACTTTTGTTTCTGTACATGATAAATATTTAGGAACTCTCTTTTTTTCAACTCACTGCAATTACAGATTATTACGTGTTTGCTATTCACAGGCACCAAGACTTGAATGCTCTTTAAGCAAAGACGAGAACTAAAAATAATATTTAAAGAAGCAGCAATGGTTAAGAAGCAATATAAACAGAAAAAGATCATGTATTTAATAGTATTGAAGAAACCATTGCAGCTTAGAATCCTGGAGAGGAACAATACATCTCCTACTAAAATAAGTACACCAGAAATAATTGAAATCTTTCAGTTTGGTGGAATTGAGTTCTGAGGAACAACAGAGACAGAGTTCAGTCACTTATTTTATACCTGTACTCTGTGACAATCATTTATTTCAGTCACTAGGATAACTCATGGGCAACTTTAGGGACTTCAGCACTATCATTAGCTTTTCCTATTAGGGTGAAGTGATGTGCCATTTATTAAAAAACACTAAAAACTTAACCAGTAATGTATAAAAGAAAATAAAAAGAAATAATCTAATCAGAATAAACAAAAGTGTTTACATCAAACAAGAAATCAACAAGTGACAATACTCAGAGGAGTAAAAGTTTCTGACAATAGAAAACTACTTATTAAATGCATTTTGTTGAATTCTCATGCCTTGTTTTCAAAATGCTACATCTGAGCTCTACCTGTACCCTATACAATTATGAAGCATTTCTTACTTTTCTGATTTTAAAATTAGGTAGGTAGAGAATGTTCTGTGATATAACAGATTTAGCTTTTCCCAATTATAGCTGTATGCAAGAAGTACTGCCAGACTTTACAGATGCTGTGCAAGACCATGAAATGTTTTATTCTTCAGATTTTAATGAAACAAAAAAAAAAAAAGGAAAAGAAAAAATGAGATTCACAACTGTTTTAAGCATTACTTCTCTACAATGACATCAGCATCTGACACAACCAAATGAACTCAAGGAATTAGCATAAGATAAACACATTACTCACATACTGTTGAAGAGCTCTCGGTATGTTTCGTCACCTTTACCTTCTGACATTAGGCTGTCCAGTTTGTCAATCAGCTTTGCTTCCACCTGCAACATATAAGTGTGGTGTAAACAGCTTCTTTTTCCTTTATTGAGATTAGAGAAAATGGACGGAAGATCTGGTTTTATGTAAGGGACTTTGCTAAATGCATATTTTAGAATTATTGGTCAATCATGTGATAAGTCACTTAATCTCTTTGAAGCTGTTATCATTTCCAGGGTTTGTGAGGCNCCGGGTTTTTTGTGTTTTTTTTTTTTTTTTTTTTTTTTGTGGGGTTTTTTTTTTTTTTTTTTTTGTGGGAGGGAGCTAATTTAAATTGAGTAACATGACTTTAAAACTACAGGCTGAGTAGCATTTGCTGCTGCTAAGGCAGCTATCTATTTATGGAGTCAGAGGAAAAGCAAACAGCCCAAATAAATTGCCTGAATTCTCATTGCAGGGCTGTAAGCACAAGCTATTTTCTTAGACTTAAGCAAAAATACCATGTTTTCTGACCCACACCCCACTCTTTATAAATTAATATTTATAAATATCTGTACTGCTCAGAATACTTGGGAGCCCAGACTTACTCTCCCAACCCTCCTTACCTGCCATTGTATTTGATTAGAAATCAGATTTGCTGGACTTAACATATTAGTTATCAAAGAAACTTAGTAAATATCTGGTGGTTAATGACTCCTTCAATGCATATTTTTAAGTGTATTGATCATAAAAAAATATAGAGATGATGCTACACAGTGTGTTAATATTTCAAACCTCCTTTTTATCAGTAATTTATTAGCATCCACAAATCTAGGGGAAAAACCAAGCTGTTGTCAAGTTACTTTATTAGAGAATAAATCTATTACAATTTACACTTAAACCTAAGCTGAAAACATAGATAAGCAGAACAAGTGGATTTTTTCCTTCTGACTTCTTGTTAACATTTCTAGGATAATTTTTAACGATAAGCTTATATACTGATAGTGAAAAGCCACCTACTGACATCACATGCATTCCTCCATTCTTAATAGTTTGTTTTGTGTTTCAGATACAGCTCCCACTCTAAGCATTATGACTGCCTGGGAGTAATTAAAATACTTCTGCTTGCCTTCATTTTGAAGCAGCAGGAAGGAAGGCACTGAAAAATGGTTTGAGGCAATCTGAAAGAACTGAGTGGGAGCTGCAGGAGCAGATGGCATACTTGGTCATTCTTTCCTAGCCCATTAAGAAAGTGTTTGAGCAACAAGAATACTTGGATTCTTACAGAAGAACATTCCTCAGAAGGAGCATCTGATCTTTTTTCATACTAACTAAGGGAAGCTAGTTGAATCCTATCTAACCAGTAGTCTGTACTACTGTAAAGCAGAAATGAAAAATCATCACAACAGCCTTGTCAAAAACAACTCAAGTTTTGTTCTTCACTTCAGCAGGCCATGGATTTTATGCATCATCTTACATTACCAATATGACAGTATTAATTGGAGAATGTTACTTGCCCTGCAGAGAGTAAAAAGGAAAACTCTTGTAATCTCTCTCCAATAAGTAGTTGTGGTTACCTTCTCCACCCTGAACCACCAATGGAACTCCAAGTTCAAGTCCACGAGGACTCTCCAAAGTGCTTGAATTTCAGTCCTGTTTTATAAATAGCTTCATACAAAGTACCTGTTTAAAGTTGCCACTTCGCCGTTGCTCCCAGTCCATCATGTCATGGAAAATGGGAATCATTACATTCCTCAGGTCTGGCTGAGGGATCAAGGTCACTTCCAAGAAGGGGCCAATCAATGCTGGAATAAAGTGAAGCTTGTGTTCCCCTAAAATGAAAACAAACATGAACTTAAATGTGAATTGAGTGTCCTATGACTTATCAAGTAACCCAAATACTATGTGAAGAATGAAAAAATAGTACTCTAAATGTCTATAGATTTTTTTTTAAATCCCATGTCTATTACAGCATGGGCAATACTCTTAAGCCCAAAAAGTAAAACCTGTAGATAATACAAGAATATAAGGCCAAAACAATTTATCAGATTCTATTATGCAATACTGAGTTCAATGGGTTAGCTGTATCCCAAGTTAGCCCTCCTGAAAGAGGACAAAGAGAGACAAAGCACTCTCTGGGAATTTCATTTATATTTCAAAGGAATGGTTTGGTTCCCATGTTCTATATCTTTGTGTTTACAAAATGGTTAACTGTCTGATATTCTGTGGTCATCAAAAGTGGCAAGTACTTTGATTTTTACCGATCTTTAGTCTTGGGTGTATATACATGTTTCGATTGCAGGAAAAAGAAAATATTACTTAGTTGTTCTCAAAACAAGTAATTTTAAAATCATTGCTAAACATCTTCCATTATCTCACTATATTCTGCTTAGCAGAAAACTAAGTTCTTGTCAGGAAAGCTAGAAATGGCATACAGTAAAGATGACCACTCAGTTTCAGTTTTCCATAAGTAAGACTTCTGATATCTTCAAAATAGAGGGATTGTGTATCAAGATGTACTGAATTTCCCAGCTGGGAATGAATTTACAGCCAGCCTACCTCTGGTATTCCAGGGGGCAGTCATCCCTGTTTGCTGCTATGTTCAGTGTCTGTGTTTGTGCAAAAGAAAAGAAGAATTCCCTTTTCTGGAAACATCCTAGATATGTATATGCATATCCATATGCATATCCATACAGTAAGGTGACTGTAAAAGGATCAAGGCTTTCAATGACTCTTACTGCTACAAGAACTGTAGAATGCTAACTAGCATAACACCAATTATAATAAATACCCTGACTATAGTATTTAATTGGACACATAATAAGCTCCTTATTGTACCCCACAAAACTCACCCCTATTGAAAGGCACTATTTCCCTGCATCCCAGGTTTCTGCCCAGCAGAAAATAATGTGAGTGTGGAAATTATGCGAACTAAGGCATGTATGCAGGAAGGAGATTAGAGTGGATCCTTGACATACCAGTTTAGAAATACCCACCACGTGGCCACATAATTTAGAAGGATGCCTTAGAGTAAGCAATGCAAAATACTGTAAATAAGTAAAATATGCTACATATCAAATGCTAACAAGATATTAATAAGCAAATATTTCTTATTTTGAACATGTCTCTCGAGTACAGGCTGATCCGAAAGACCAGTTTTTGCTAAGGAAAAAATGAATAGAACTGAGATGACAGTATCTCAGAAACCACTGATGATAGTAGCCGTATCTTTAATGAGCCCTTTAATGAACTATTGAATAACTGAAACATAAAGATGACAAATACAGCGTTCAAAGCTTCTACTCACTTTTGATTTCTTTTCCCAAACAACATTCAATTGCATTTTTCTGACACTCATACTTTCAAACAGTTTGCACAGTTACTGCTTAAAAATATAAAAATGTTCCTAAGTTTAAATCCAAGCATGTATTTTTTCTATGTTGTCCAATGTGCCCTTTATATGTTTGTCACTGACTTATTTATGCCTTTATATGTTAGTGCAACTAAGGCTTCAGAGAAGACTTGATGCCAATCCAGCATCTCAGGAGAGCTTCAGAATTAAGATATATGTCTTTTCCCTAAACTGTTTGGCATCAGGACTAAAATTAAGAACATAAGTATATTTCAAGGCATAATAATTCTGCCCCATAAGAGTAGTACTTCTTAATTTTCTCTGATGGTATTCTTTTATTTCTCTGTGAAGAACTAGGGATGGCTCAGATACAGTATAAAGGCTCAGAAAGCTGAGTTTAGCTATAAAGGGAACTATGGATGACAAGATTTTTCATAAACTTGAATCAAGACTTCATGTGAACATCACTAGCAACAATTCCTCTACCACTGAGAAGTGTATTGAATACGTGAAAAAATAACAATTGTTTTTCATTTTATGAGCTACCAATGATGTGTTTAATTACTTACCTAAATTTTGCCACATACTGAAGATTTCACATCCCATTGTTACCCGCATGTCACCATATCTGCAATGAAGCAAAACAGTGAAAAATAATTTAATAAAATCAAGTTCATATGCCATTCTGTGACATTGTTAAATAAAATGTCTCAATTATAGTCCTTAAAAAAAACCCACAAAACTTCAAAAGTGACAATTTCTTCCAATTTTTTTTCTCTTTTCATTATACACAGCTAAAACCGGATTTCTAAGCCCCCAAATGCAGGTTTACCTGAAATATTGTCAAAATGCTATACATCAATGCTATACATGTAGCCATGCTACAACATGGCTATTTTGCTCCCAGTATCTGAACCAATTTAGGCACTTGTAGGAAGGCTATGAGTTCTGAACACCTACTCAAAGGGCCAGAACCAACTCTTGTTCTAGTCAAGAGACATACTGCTAGGTTACCTTTTTGGTGGGCCCTTTTGCAACCTCACATGTCTTTCATTTTGAGAAGTTTTAGACATATTAGAGTTTTCTAAAAGCTGACAGCAATACTTACTTCTCTAGAACCTTTTTCTTCTTGGAAGGTGTGAACATCTCTAGTTGCAGACATAACTGGTTTATAAAAATGACAGCAAGAAAAAAGTAGGAGTCCCATATCTACAATAAACATATGACATTTGGTTATTTCACTTTCTCAACACCAGAATTTCTGACCATTCAAGTTGCATATTTTCAAATCATAGCATTTATTTCAGTGTCAATCAATAAATTACTCAAACTGATTTTGACTAAATTTCTTTGCATTCAAATACACTTTTCATCAACCCCAAAATGTTCAGCAGAAATACATCTACTTTATAAATCCTAAATCTCTTAAATGTAAAGGTTTCAGAATTAGATTGGGTTTTTTCATCCCTTCAAAACAGAAAATCATACTTCTAAAATTTGGTAATTATGCCTTTAAGTCCAAAAAATAAAAAAATTCTGACACCTCAAAAGCTATCACATAACAGAACTGACATTCCCTGTCCGTCACACTTTATAATAGTATTTGCAAGCCTCACTTGCTGCAGCCTTCACTGGACAAAACTGAAGCCAGGTTTTGTTAGCATATTGTAAATATACAGGTGTTTTGTGCACATGCTTTATGAATTAGAAGTTGAATGTTCTACTTGAAAGACTTAGAAATAAAATTAAAGAAAAAGTGAAATACTAATTATTATAACCCAATTATAGATGCTCCATGGCAGGAGGAAGAAAGAAGTGTAGGAGAAGCCATATTCCAGATACTGCAGTTCTGCAGCACAGCAATAACCATTGCTAAGCAAGTTTAAGAACAGAGATGCCTTGTCTGCAGTCAATTTCGTTATCAGTTTTAGTCTCTGAACTTGTGGAACTTCATAAGGAATAAGCTTCCACATGGCCAGTTATGTCAAATAGATAAATCTCTATTCCTTCCAACCTATCTAACGTGAGTCTCTATTTTCAGAGAAGCATTCACAACCCTGCTGGAAGTCAACAGGAGCTCACTCTCTTCTCTAGGAAGGAAATTCTGCACTTTTTATGATGCAGCAATCGGACTAATGGCTCTTGCTTGGTCAGACTATTCCCATTCAAGTTTCCATGGGAATGGGTCTTTTCAGAAACATTCCTAGATCTTCTCATCTGAATCCTAAAAGCATAATCTGTAATTCACAGTCTATCGTAGGTGTCATATCTCACTATATGAGGTACTCACTAACATATTTAACTACATTCACCATGAAGTGTCATTCTGATTTTAATCATGCAACATGTTAATTGGTCTTTAAAGAAATTACAGAAATGCAAATATGCATTTTTGATAAATTCCCATTGATAAAAAATGGAATAGTTTTTCTTTGTGTAGTAACTAAAAAATAACAGACAACTAAATTTGGAGTTATGATCAAAAAAATTTCTATGCAAAAATCTGAATAAGTAGTCTAACATAGAGTCTGAAATAACAAAATGTAAAATAAGAAGAAACTAAAAATACCTCACAGCACTCGTGATTTTTAAGACAGTCCTGGATTTAGGAAAAAACTTTAACTGAGCACTTGAAATTGCTAATTTAATGTATGTTTTAGCTGTTTAGATGCTGGAGCTAAGTTCAATAACCACCAAGCCACCAGATGATGTAGCAGCTATTGTATCTATCATTTACTCTACCTTGTAATCAAAGTTTTCATTTAAGAAGTTTTTACGAAGGGCATCCGAAAGGTACAAAACTGTAGTAATGATCACACTGGGAAGAAAAGAATGAGAAAGACAGGAGTTTTCAATAAGTAGAAATTCATATTTAATACTCAAAGCCAGACAGTTTTCCAATGAAGAAATGATGTAGTGTGTCTGGTGGCATTAAATACTACATTTTCAACATATACAAATATCTGACTATTAACAGCACCTATTGACAGAAAACATGCATTAATAAAAAGATAATAAAAGTGTGCTGTAAGAATGTGTGCTGAAAACAGACATTCTATATAGGAGAATATAATTGATTGATACAAATCATAAATTTTGTTCTGAAAATAATTCTGATAACCAGATTTAATACACACTTTGTCTTTATAGCACTAATACTTACAGTTGTGCAATTTGCTTTCAGTTTTCTTTGTACTGAAAATACACGCATATAGATTAAAAATGTAAAGTATGTAGTAGTTACAAGTATTCAAAATTTAATTTGTCCACACACCTGTGGACAGTCTTTTTAATGACACTAGCAAACCTGTACGAGCTCTGAGAGAAAGATCTCAATGCTCTATGTTGTAAGCAGTCATACATTGCCCTACATTGACAGCTTCCTGAATTATAATAATTTATCTTAAATAAATAGATACAACCAAGATCCTTTAACAGTGTTTGTCACCAGAGGTCAATGACAGCTTTGTTCATTGTAGCAACCAACTTTGGTAATGTAGAGAAATAGAATATCCTGAAAGATTATTTAAATATACCTCATTTCAGTTATTCAACTCTTAAACTAACCTCTGCAACACTCTTGTCTATCAACGTATTTACTCAAACCAAAAATCCATATATAGCATTCAATTTTTTTTGAAAGTACTCAGAAGTGGACGCTTACAGGGGAGAAAAAAAGATAACTACAGAATGATCTTTTTGATGATACACTCATATACTTTATAACAATCAACTGTTTAAAGATCTTCTGAGGAAAAGGTTATAATTACACATTTCTTTTAATTACCCTCTGTCTACTATTAATACATCTATTTCTTTGAACATAGTTTTTGACCTGTATGCTAAAATTTGTTTCCTTTTCCATACTTTGGACTTCATTTTTTTAACTGTTTTTTTTGCAATGAATTCAGGACAAAAAAAAATAGTGACAGCAATATATATATATATATATGTATATTCTAAGGTTATCATAGCTTTCATCTTCACAAAACTGAAGAGGGATATGTTAGCCAACACACCTATGAAATAAATTATATTTTTCTTCTGGCACTTTTGACACTGTTCACATCTATAAATAAAAACTGGCTATGTATAATACAGGTGTATTACCATTTCATATGTTTGCTTCCATGTCTCTACTTTCAAAATTACTGTCCCTGCCAAACTTTACCTTCTGGTTTGATGTGCCTGAACACCTGTAACAGCCAAGTCTGAGACTCTTTTTAGAACACTGCTGGAGTCTCAAGTTTCATTTGTTCCTATTCCACTGCTCAAGTGTCATTGTCATACATATTATTTTCTCAATAATTATATTGTAGCTTTTGTATTCAAGTAGTGTTCCACATTTAGCACTCATCTATATCCTTTACCCCACTTTTTCACCTATGGGGAGTTACAGCCTGTGTACAGCACTCACTGTTGGCAGCATGGAACACAAAGCAAAATGCAGTATAAGCAAAGCTTATAATCAAAGTGGATAAGAACAGAGCCCTCTCATTCTTGCTGTTGTGTATGATTTAATTTGTAGCCCACAGGTTTTACAAAATGGAAATAGTTTGCATATTTCAGGAAGACATTCTGAGAGAAAAGGTCAATTCATCAGAATTATTGCTATACAAAATTGCAGCCTAAGTCCAAACTAACAAAGCCCTGAAAAATTGTACTCAAAGAGAAAATTCCACAAGATCTGTAATCCTACTGCCAAGTTTACATTACATAGTTCTATTTCTGACTGAGACAATTCCTTTCTTGCTACATTCCTTCCATGGCAGGTGAAACTGAAGAGAAAGATCTGCTTCTATTGTTATGAGAAAGTGAATAAAGTAGAAATCTTAAATGCAAATTTCAGAATATTTTTTGAAGAATTTTCCTGAGATGACAGAAAAATTGCAATGCAAGTATTTACTGCTATAAGGAATTTAGCTCAGGTTTTATTTATTTGGTAAGCCAAAGATACAATATGGATTAGTTGACAAAATGTAGGTCTGTAGCATGAGAGTGTATATGCTGTAGATAAAACCCCTCAAAATATCAGACTGAACATAGAGAGATGAAGACACTGTTTTTGACCCACAATCTATTATTCTGAATCTGCAACAATCTAAAATCAGGTAGGACAGAAAAAAGCTAAGGTTGGGGGTGCTCTTTTCTCTTTCTACAAACAACATAAGTTCTATTAAAAAAAGCAAACATGCACAAAGCAGAGACAGCAGCCAGAGGAAAGCTGCATGATCCAGCAAAGTACTCACATTGTTGCTTCCCAGCTAACAATTTCCAAACAACATTTATTTGAAATCCATTTGAGTATCAAACTATAAACTACAGAGTTTGTGACAAGACTTACTTTTCTTCCTCTTGCCACCTGCTACATATTTGTTCAGAGTCACTGACTGTTTTAAGGGAGAAAAATCTCTGCTTTTAGCTATTAAATTATTCTGGGCTCATATACAGGATGCTAACCCAAGGTCTGGTCAGGCCACTGTTGATTGGGTAGCTTCTCCATGCACTTTCAGAGAAAACCTTTCTGCAGTAAGCTGTTTGAAAAATCCAGAAGTTCAACAATTGTTTACTACCTGGGCTGTGCTCTAGCAACCCCGCTTGGCCTGGGCAGCCAATTGTAGAAAATGAAAACTTTCCTTTTCCATGCTAATATGGGACAAATATACAACACTAGCTTCTCATTTCATCCTTTGCTATTTCAGAGTGAAATCTTCCTGAACACAGAGATATTTGAACAGAAAAAAGTTAATTACATATCTCAGAAAGAAATTAAATAAACCTCAAGCCATGTATGTGTATGTATACATATCTATTGTTATATGTTTATAAATTTATTCATAAATGCATGCCTAAGTATATGTATGCTTTCTGTAACTGACTGAATGTCAGGTTCGGCTGTTAGCAACATTTTGTATTACATAAAAGTAAAAATGTTATTAGCAACACTGTGTATTACATAAAAGCAAGAATTTTTGTTCATTGTAGGTAGGAGTCTCAGACTCCCACTCCATGAGAGCTAACGGGATTTTTCAAAGCAGCCATAATGATCAAACTAATGCTAATTCAATGTCTTCCTTTACTGTGTATTCCATTTCAGTTACTTTTAAAAAAATAATAATATATTTTATTCATTACTAAATTTGATAACCAAAAGAATTCTCTTCTTAAAGTCCCTATGCCTAACTGTCGGTAAACACATTTGGAATTTTAGTATAAGTAATATACTGTGTAAACCTTACTTTGCAGATCAATTATTTTACTATAACTAATACTATTCATAAATCCATTTTGTATGCTTATAAATTCAAGTTGAGGATTGGATGACCTAGCATGTCTACCATTCATCAAAATGCTGAAAGGATATACACTGTTAATTACACAGAGATCTTGAAAATTAAAGCTTCTTGTATATCAAGAGCAGCAGAAAATTAGTTCTTTGTTCAGTAATACATAGGCATAGTATGTTATGAATATCAAACTTCTGCTCAGCAAGTAATAGAAACTCCTTTGCTCTCCAACTGTCTCCTCAATTGTAATGACACCTGACATACCTGGAGTTCAGCTGAGTCTGCTAAATGCTCTCAGAAGATGCCAGAAGCATTAGACAAGTCATTCTTTTCCTAACCTTAGGATAACTGAAGCAAGTGACCCTTACACAGTGATTTCCTGTTCACAGAGACACTGTGGAGGTCTTTTCCAGAAGCTTCAATTCTGGTTGGACATATTCTGTTATAAAATTTTGTATTTCTCTCTGGTACTAGGCAACTGATTCAGACATCTTCCTGTCTTATGTGGTGCTCCTTTGCAGTTACAATTAGTAGCTTTGCTTAGACAGCCAGCAAGCTAGCTTACTATCTAGCTGATGTAGAAAGTCTATCCCTAGAATGAAATAAAATTTTATTTTCTGTAGTATACATAAAACCATATTAAGTAACATCCATTTTAGAGATATCAGATAACCATAGGTAATTATCTTTGTTGTCTGTATGCTTTTTAGATCACAACAGATATTATGGTTATGAAGCTTTAAACAGTTATTTCTGTCTTATTGCTCGACTGCTAGAAACAAATGTACATTAAGGATTTTTTTGCATGTTCTTCTCCTTCCATTACAGAACACAATTCAAAAAAATCTATTTTTATGCTTTGGTGCTAAGTTGGCCTTTTTAAATATTACTTTATTTCTCAAATTTTAGAAGTCACTTGGTAGTTTATAACATTAATACATTAATACTTTTTCATGTTGGGCATCAGAACACTCAGAATTATAGATCACATATGTGTCATCATGAAGCATCTTAATTTCTGAATAGTTACAGATTTACTTGCTTGAAATCACAGTATCTTCCATTTTGACTTTTTTTTTAAATCCCAGAGAGCATCCAAGTATCAGATGCTACATAATTTCTGAAAACACTAGAATGAAAAAGAAAGAAACAAAACTAGAAATCGGGGGCAGTAATTTTTTTATATGTAAATACTGTATATTGTAAGACTTACAGCATTGTAGAGACCTAAAAATCTTTCAGATAATTGCAGTTCTGCACATATAAATAAGAGGAAAAAAAAAGAATTTCTCCTCCCCCTGGGGAAAAGCCTATTACCTGATTATATCCTTGCTAAGACTCATTTCTTCCCTAGGCTCAGACAGGCTAAATCTCTCTTCTTGTAAATACCAGACAGTTTGAATTTTTATATCACTCTGGGGAAGGGGAGAGAAAAGACAGTGCTGCTGGTGATGTGACTGCAGGGATGGGTGAAGCCCCCAAGACACACACTGCTTTCATGTTAGCTACAGTTTCTCAGGAAAAAGGTCAGACAGGTGAGAAGACATGGGAAACATGACAGTTGTTTTATTCCTGAGAAGCAGGAGTTAGAAAAGACACAGATAGTTAATGGATTACTTGATTCTGCTCTTAAAAAGATGTGTTAGACCTTCTAGCTTTTTCTTTTAGACATGAATAGAGCAAGGAGTTCAAGTTTTGCCTTCAGTCCCAGAGTCTCAGATGATTGGAAGTGCTCTGGCTCAGCAAGCAAAGCTCAGGAAGGACAGTTCACAGTGGGGCAGGCAGTGCCCTAATTTTGCATCCTGCCTTTAGGCTCTTTCCTTTGCACTTAAAAGATTCTGGGTTAGGACAATCTAGCAAAGCTATTACTCTGACCCTGTCCTTCTGAACACCTCGAGTAAGCTGAAGGAAGGCAGCCACTGCCATGGCAGTGAGTAACATGAGTTAAAAAGCTCCCACTCAGAAACAGCTCTGGAAAAACCAGTGCTCTGCAGCTAAGGAAAGAAGTGGATTTTCCTTTCTGCTGCCTCATAAAGGAACACAATAGGAACACAGGAATAATGAGGCTTCAACTTTCACTACATATTTAAGTACACCTGGTCAAACCCCTGTTTCACAGCAATCCAGCAATCCTCCACTAAGGAATGAATGCCCAGCAAAGCAATTACTGAAAACTGAATTGGTAAAGATATGCTTATATCCCACTTGCTGGCAGTGGTGCTTATGCAATCTTGTGCCAAGGTCATTCCTAAATCTTAGTTCTGTACATGTCAGCTGTTGCAAAGCCATATGCCAAGCCAGCTTTTTCTGGAATATAGAACAGTTTCTTAGATTATACATTTAGTATAAAAGTTCCTATAGTTTTCCCTCTTTCCTGTGTTTCACAATTTATTTTTTAAGCATGATAACCAGATGCAGGTTGGTATCAGACATATCTTATTTAATGTCAGATAAAGAAACAAATTATCATATCAATTCTTTAATTAGCAACTCCTTTTCCCCCTGGAATTCAAACTTGGCAAGATTAGCAACACTGAGGTAATAAAAGTGAACAAAAAAATATATTTTTCAAGCCATGAGAAAGTTTGGACAAATGCTATTATCCTTGCAGATCCATACACACACATAACAAACATAGATCATGAACACAAGTGTTGTTAAATTTAATTGTATCAATAATACTGTGACTAGTAGTCTGTACAGCACCATGAATTGAAATTCTCCTTGCAGCCAGCAGGCACAATGCAGAATAAAACCGAATTTCAATTAGCAATGCAATATGCATCATGAAAGTTTAAGTCAATGCTACATTCTGGATTCCCAGGTCTGCCCAACACAATCCCCCTCCTTTGCTGACATTGATGTTTGTAAAACTGTGTTGACTGTTCAGCTGACTGATCTAATCTAAAGCCAAGACTGCAAAAAGGGTAGGTGGTGATATAGGTGAAGTAAAACTCAATAGTTTCAGATCCATTGTAATTACTTCTTAGAAATGGTGGGAACCTGTTTCTCTAAAAATAGGCCTCAGCAGAGAAAGAAGGGCTGAAAAGCAGATTACATCTGAAAGTCTTATTAAGCAGCGCAAAGAGTCCTATATGGCTTTGTCTGTGCTGTATCTCATTTCTTGATTTGCAATTTTTAATTTGTGATTTCTCTAACAAACACTCAATGAACAAACATGCAAAACCATCATTAATGATATTACAGCTGATAATTTCTTCTTGAGAGCAAACATCTTTACCAATTCAGCATTTCAACAAACAGATTTGAAATGAAGTTCTGTTGAGACTTGTCATTTGCTACTTGGAAAACAAAGCTGTCGATGCTTAGCAGCTTCACTCTGAAAAAGCGTTTCTGAATTTCCAGTTATATGTGCTTACTAAAATTCAGAACAGAAAGAGGTACAGAATAAATTATGAATTTGTAGTTACAAGAAGTCCAGAGATTTCAAATCTTGAATTAAACCATGAAAAACTGCAGCCAGCATTATATTGAATCTCTACTACATAAACCATGTAACTTTATTTTTACTATGACCTGTGCACACTATCCATATTTTTTATTAACATTAAAAATGCCTTACTTGTTTGCAACCAAACGCATCACTGTCCAGTCTTTTGGAAACATCTCTGGTCGTATTAGTATCCGAAATACTGTGAAAATCTGCAGCAGGAAATCCTTTGGAAGGAAAAGAAGCAGTCATATGTCTTTGCTGCTTTAAAAAATATTTTAATAAGAGAGAAAAAAATCATTATAGAAATAGCAGACTTGCATTTATTTTCAACATAGATACATAGATACACTGAATGTTTTTGGTTGTTTTTTTTTCTTTTGTTCCCCAAGAAAGCTTCAAATAGCGATTTAATCTATTCTTCTTAGAAGAAGGAAAATAATATAATGTGCCATTTGATTGACAGCAATGCATAAGAGAAATGTCAAAGATGCATTTGGTTTCCACCCATACACTTCCACAAACGCGATCTCGAGAACAATTTGCAAATCAAAAAAGCACTTTACAAACACCAGAGAGTTCAGAATATGTCCTTAATCATGCCAGGTTTTCATCACTTTCAAGATTTATTCTAAAAGTGGCATTATTTGGTGGGAAAGAAAGAGAGTCTAAGGACAATTTTATTACTGAGTTGGCAAAGACCAGTGACTCCCATAGTGACACCCAGACCTCCTAACTGGTACTGCAGCTGGCTGGCTGTGACAGGTCACCCAACCATTTGCCTCATTTGTTGAATCTATAAAAACAGTGAACACGTGAGCTACTTTGAATGCAGAATGCACTCCTTGAAAGCTTTTAGCGTTATCATCCCCTATGTCATTTAACTTTCCAATAAATAACTAATTCCTATCCGCACCTTTTTCTCAGTTTTTCTTTTCACTAATAAAACTAATAGCAAAGATAGTACTTCTAGAGGGCCTTATTGATTGTGTGTAGTATAATGCCAGTATTCTTTTAGTAAGAAAATGGAGCTTTTAACAGCACGAAGAGCATGAGGCAAGTGATACACTAACAGAATCAGTGCAGCACCTGACCTTGAAATGTTTGGTATTGATTCTGCCCACATCACTTACCCAAAACACAGATGAGATGAAGATAAACTAAAGAATACCAAATAATTTTAAACACCGAAATATATTCTCAAGTGCATTTATCCAAGTGTAGATGACAGGCATTGCACAACAGATGTCTTTCATTAGAGAATCACTGTAAAGGGGGATGAATGCAGGCGTTGGGAAAGGCAGATGAGATCCCCACACCCACCCACGAGAGAAGATTACATAATAGAGACAACCTGTTTTCTGAGAAAGATGCCAAAAAATTATTTGTATTAAGAGTATAAATGATACTCACTGAAGATAACATACAGTTGGAATGCAGGTGACCAGCTTTACAGATAAACAAGGATCTCTATGAGCAACACATTTATTCCAGACCATTTTTCTACAGCTTTGCACCTTGTACTTTAATTTCAACATTTCTACCTGCCTTCTTGTTTATTTGGTTGGGTTTTCTTATTAGAGGTTAACTCCCTTCCTTGCAGCTTTGTGCCATAATCCCAACAATATGGCAATGCCTTGAATGTTGCTGCATGTCATCTCACAATAACATCCCGAATTCTTCCATATTCTATTTTTATCCTGTCTCTTGTCCAGACACAATACATGTTGTTGCTGCTGTTAGGAATCTAAGTGACTAAGTGAACTAAGTGACGGCTGAACTGAAGAAGCCAAATTGCTGTCGTTGAGAAACCATGAAGTGATTTGAAGACTTAAAACCTAAAGGCTGTGTGAATTGTAAACTTAGTGCCTTTGAGATTCATAGGCCACAGCTGAAATTTGGCAGCTTGCTCAAAAGTCATTAAGAAAAAAATAGCAGAAAGAGAGGAAGATCATATGTACTTAAGATCTTTAGGTAACTAGGCTAAAAACCGAATACATATTTTATTTCAAGGAAACTTTAAACAAAGGAAATGTAGAAAGTGGCATTAAATTTTGAAAATTAACACTAGGCTAATTATTTCTCATTTAAAGTGAAAAACCAGAAAATTGTGTCATCAATCTAATGATTAGTGATATTAGGTACAAAATGTAGATTTAGTAACAGATTTTAACATTTAGAAAACATTTTTGCCAGCAGTATAACTGAACTAGCATTTGGTTGGTTGAGTACAGATATAATTAATGTCTCATATGCCTTCAATCTTAAGAGACAACAAGGAAGTAATTTTGTCTTTTTGCATACTTTAAATACCATCTCTTAATATTCCTACCTAGTGTACATAAGCTCTAGTACTATTTATAAGACATTAATAGATAGTACTATAAGCTTTAGTACTATCTCACACTACTCAAACAGCTTCACACCTGAAGGATGGGATGCCATCCAGAGGGACCTGCACAAGCCTAAAAATTGGCCCATGGGAATCTCTTAAGGTTTAACAAGATCAAGTGTAAGGTGCTGCACCTGGGTCAGGACAATCCCCAGCATCATTATGGTCTGGGGCATGAACAGCACTGCTTGGGGTTCTTGAACCGGACTTGGGGTTTCTGGGGAATGAGAGGCTGGGCATGATGCAGCAATGGGCACTTGCAGCCCAGAAAGCCAAATGTGTCCTGGGCTGCTTCAAAAGCAGGGTGGCCAGCACATCAAGGGAGGGGATTGTGCCCCTTTATGCTCATGAGACCCCACCTGGAACACTGCATCCATCTCTGGGATCCCCAGCACAGGAAGGACATTGACCTGTTAGAGGAAGTCCAGAGGAGGGCCACAAAGATGTTTAGAGAAATGGTCCACCTCTCCTACAAGGAAAGGTGGAAAGAATTCAGCTTGTTCAGCCTGGAAAAGAGAAGAATTCAGGCTGACCTAATTGCAGACTTCCAGTACCTGAAGGGAGACTACAAGAAAAATGGAGAGTCCNCCCCACCTGGAACACTGCATCCATCTCTGGGATCCCCAGCACAGGAAGGACATTGACCTGTTAGAGGAAGTCCAGAGGAGGGCCACAAAGATGTTTAGAGAAATGGTCCACCTCTCCTACAAGGAAAGGTGGAAAGAATTCAGCTTGTTCAGCCTGGAAAAGAGAAGAATTCAGGCTGACCTAATTGCAGACTTCCAGTACCTGAAGGGAGACTACAAGAAAAATGGAGAGTCCATTTGCAAGGGCATGTAGCAACAGGACAAGAAGGGATGGCTTCAAACTGAGAGTAGGTTTAGGTTAGATACCAGGAAAACATTCTTTACTCTGAGGTTGGTGAGGCACTGGAACAGGTTGCCCAGAGGATGCCCCATCCCAGGAAGTGTTCAAGGACAGGCTGGATGATGCTCTGAGCAACCTAGTCTAATGTAAGGTGTCTTTGCCCATGGCAAGGGTGTGAGAACTAGGTGATCTTTAAGGTTCCTTACAACTCAAACCTTTCTATGATTCTATGACTAAATAATACCACAATATCACAGTTTGGTTTTCCTTGAGTAGCAATATTAGCTCAATGAAATTCTCAACCTGCGATTAAGGGAGAAGCACGGTCTTCTGAAAGACTGAAAATCATCTATAATTTAACAAAACTGCCTTGGAATTTCTTGCATGTTTCCCTGTATGCACATAAAATTCTCTGCAAAGCAGGTCATACTCTTCACTGGATTTCTCAGGTTGCATCTATATAGCATTTTAATTTGAGTCCACAGTCCACTTTGAACCTAATTGCTTTGGTTCACACTGCAGAGTTATTAGGCTACTTGGTACCAAGATTTTGTAGACCATCCAGAGTGTCAAAGTGCCAATAAGAAAAAGGATGGTTTGACAGTGAGCTGCAACTGTCTGGGCAACTCATCCATCCCGTGGAAAACTCCCTTCCTCCAGATCTTCTTTCCTTCTCTGCTTTCTTAATCTACATTAGAAGCCTCCTAAATACTTGTTTTAGAACTACTTATCTGCCCCAGTACTCATCCTTTCAGAAGTCCCATACGTAAGTGGATATCCCTGCATGGCAGGGGAAGAATGGCAGCTAGAAATGAGACTCTCCACCAGAGACATTCCCCATATCTACAGATTTCTGTCACAGACTGTGTCCTAGGGATCACTGGAGAATAGTGGAGTAAATTGATCTTGGTATTAGGGTTCGGCACTCACCTTTACCCTGCTCAGGCTCCTTTAGCAGGAAAAGAGGGATCAGAAAACTAATAAAATTTGTACCCATGCCTATGACATACTATCTTTTCCTTCATCAGATCTCTGTATCTATTCTGCCACATTATGTAGGGTACACTGCCAATGAACAAAAACTAGGCCTTCTGGTAGGTGCTTATCTGTTTTGTCTTCTTTTAATCTATTAATTAAAAAGTCCAACTATATTGATCAAAGCCACCTTGCTGTGGTCAAAGCTGCATTGTGCTAACATATACTGGGTTTTGCGTTCACTTTCCCACTTCTCTCCTCCTATTTAGAACTTTCACTGTTACCTTTTGTCATAAATTATATTTGAGCTTTTTCACAGCAGCAAATATCTGCCTACAAGGGTGCCTCTGTTCTATAAATTGCTGTCAAATATATTTACTAGAAGACAGTATTTTGTGGTAAGCAAAATGAACATATCTTTAAAATAACATTGAAAGAAAAAAGGAAGCATTCAAAATTACTGCCTTGTTAAATTCAGTGTTTCAAGTGAAATAGAGTCCCTGGTTCTAACACTCAGCCATGAAACCCCTGTCAGTTCTTTTTTACTTCATTTGGATGTTTTCAAATATAAAATGATTCTTCTGTCTTCTGCTTTGTGTGGAAAAACCCTTTCTTAAACAACTGACAAAAACAGTCACCATGGCAATTACTTAAGATAAATATATTTACAAAATAGAGGGAGTATTTCCATAAGCAACCACTTGCTTAATGCATCACTCAGATGCATGTCATTTAAAAATATGTACATGTCATTCCTTCAAAGTCTCCATTTTGCTATTCTATGTTTAACAAGCTGAAAACAGCCTTTAGTAATTTTTGTATAGACTGTTTGAAAAAAAATTAAAAACTGCAAATATAATTTGATAGGATGAATGGCAACCTTCATTCCTCCTTTGCAAGTAATTTTATGAGTTAATTTTTTTTGGAGAAGTGCTTTGGTGGGGGTGTTTTTATTAATTGTATCATAAATGCTGTGCAAACATACATTCATGCAAGTACTTGACATAATCACCTCTAGAATCAATCTGGAAGAAAAATGAAATGTCTTGTGATATCAGTGCCTAATCACTCAGTATAGATGGTTAATCATAATCAGAGGTAGTTAAAGCAAAAAAGCAGAACAGACAGCAATTCAGAGGTCTAGGTTAGACTCATCTAAGTCCCTTGCAAACCTTGTATCAGATCTGTAATGTGCAACGTGGCTTCAGGAAGACCCAACTCACTCTGACAATCACTGACTGGGGCAAAATGAAGAGTCAAAAATATAGCAAGCTCAAAGAGTTACCACTGAAGTTTAAATCCTGACTAGCCACAAGATTATCTACAGCTACTATTTCAGACTTTAAAAAAAAGTCTTACCACAGATATTTACATCTTCAGAATTTTCATTTAACTATACTGACATAATTTCCTAAGGCACATATCTTAAAGCAGTATAAAATACAAGGAAGTTCCACACTTGGCAATCAAAGAAGAAAAATAAAGTAGCGAGATGGTTTAGATAGCCTAAGGTAAACAAAATCATTTCATGATTAACAGCAGAGTCAGCCGCACACACTAGCTCTCATCTTTCCCTCTTGCTCTCAGTGATATTTGATATTTCCAAGTGAGGGGGAAAAACAATATATTATTTAAGATGCAGGAGAGAAGACAATGCTGCATTAATGACAATCAGACGGCTGCCACTGAATCGCTGGTGGAGCTGATGCTGATTCAATGAGATCTCGATGGAAATAACAAACTGTGGGCTTGAGTTCTTAAGACCTCTGTTTTGATAGCTGATGGCAGTGGCTACAGCTGCTTTCCATATGTTTCTGCATAATAGTAGGGTACGTGTGTGGGGGGAATTTAAATGTGTCAAATCAAATACTATTCAAGCATTAATTGTAGAGAGTTTTCATATTCCAAAAGGAAGAAAAGTCTGAATAAGCCCAATACTGTATTTCACAGATACAACAAAAATAAAGCTTGAAACCTCCAGGAATACCTGCCCAGAACTCAAAAAAAAGGGAAATACTTTCACTAAAAAAAGGTCCAGGTTCCACAATATATACTAAAATTTGTCTAAGGATAGCAACTATGTTAGGTGAAAACAGATGCTGTAATGCTCCTAGAAAAATTGTCCATCCTACCCAGCATCCTGGGTAGTGCTCTTGATTCATAACTTCTTAGCTGCATTTTATATTTTTCAAGCTTAAAAGGATCATCTCACTAAAAGAAAAGGCATGCCCAAATGGTATGCTCTCTTCAGAACAGTTCTAAACATCTGTCAGCAATTTAGGGAAATCTTAATGAAACTGGTAGAAGCTGCCTTGGAAGAGCTCTGCAGCTACTCTTTTCATAATTAAACTGGGCAGACAGACATTGTAAGTCTGACACGTTCTCCTGTCAATGGACTTGCTGCACAGGTAAGAAAATTAGAAAGTTAGTTGAATATGAATTTTTCAAGCTTCATGTTTGCTATTGTCATATATAATTTAATGAATGAAACACATAAGCAAATCTAATAAACAAAACAAAGCAAACCCCAACTGCTTGACAGGAAGAATCAAGACGAGCAGTGTAACCTTAGATGACACCATCCTTAAAACAGGCTTGGAGATTAAGTTCATAGCTTTAAAGCAATTATACAGTCCCCTCCATCCATACTCTCTCTGCTGTAAGAGTGGACCCAAGTATACAAAAAACTCTGTGCAATAGTTAGCTAACCTGAAAAACGGATTGTATTTAAATACTTCAGTGATTCATCAAAGCACAGCGATATCTTAAAGGGCGATAAATCAAAAAGAGAAATAAAGAGACCTAAACAAGTGGAAACACAATTCTGTTACTCACCCTCAGATCTTCCTTTGTGCTGAAGCTATCAAGAAGCTGTTGATAATGTCTATCAGTCATTTGTCGCAAGAGTGACAACAAACACGAGACAAATTCACCCTGTTCAGATAAGCAGAGAGTAGAAATATTATATTTTCTGCACTTGAGCTTAAACTGTTATAAGCACTTCAAAATAATTAACAAATGCAAGGAAAATTAATCTACAATAAGGCTTCAACTCCACATTTTGTGAAAATACATTAATTCATCTATGCATTTCCTTCCCATTTAAAGAAATATTTTCCCCAAATGCAGTTTAGTTGCTTAGCCAAATCTATTTTAAATAGTTCCAGCAGGCCTAAACCAGTAAAAATTTTAATTTGTGATTTGTTTCTCTTGTATCTGTTTTCAAACAAATTACTTAGATTGCTAAAATTACAACCTCTTTAGTCAACTCAGTTTTGAAACAGATATAAACAAACATATTTTGCAACAATTCTGGGAAGAATGTTATTGTTTTCCTTTAGGGAAGAAATTAACATAGTTAGCTGGGATTTTTTCAAAACATATTGCCATCCCAGAAAGAAAAAATTTGTCAAAAAGAAAACTCATTTGTAGGACTGAACAAATTTTGAAAATATTTTGGTCAGAAGTTTCATTGGGCCTACAGACGAATTTCTCACTAAAAGAGCAGAGAACTGCACTGGCTATCTCCAGCGAGCAATCTAATGACAAGGACATTATAGGGAGGCTCAGGTTCTCCCAATCCCCCTTTCCTATCTGCTTATGCACTTTGGAATTGGGTAGAAACACTGAATGGTATCAGTCTGGTCTGACTGCAGAGTGGATGAGGACAGGAAGGAGTGGAAGGACTGGTTTAAATCCCAGTGCTTAAGAGGGACAATTCTGAAATCTTACAAGCTTGCTAAAAACTGGGAAATACATTTCTGGCCTGAATCAACCAGACTGGAAAAACAGACAGTTATGATAACAGTACTTTAAAAGGGCACCTTTTACTAATCTTTCAAGTCCAATTTTGGGAAATTTTTCCCAGGCTTTTATTAAAATCCAGAAAATAAGACTAAATAAGAAATACGTTTTCACAGGAATGGCTGTTCTAGATTTTACACTGGAAGGTCTAATTAATTTGTGATTATAGCTGGTACACTCAATTGTGTGCGAGGTGATGTCTTTCACTGGCAACACGATGATGATAAAATAATAATTGTCTTGCCGAGAATAAGATTCTACACTGAAGTAATCCCAAATGAATTACCTCCTTGTAAGACCACTGTGTTTTACAGAAACATAGTATTCATAGAAACATAATCTCAAAACAATATCCCAAGGCTACAAAATCTTTTCATCCTCATGCTCTGTGCATAATGGTTACAGCTGTTGTCTTCTAAATATCTGTATACCCGATTGCTGGCTTGAGAGACAAAATTTGAGTGGGAACCTTTTGAATGTTTCCTTTCCTGCTTAGGCATTTTAAGCAATCCTTTGTAGCCACCTTTCTTCTATGTTCCCACATTTATTTCAGCTTACATTAGTATATTAAAAATCACAATCTATTATAGAGAGCTGTACTATTATAGTTGATAGAGAGATTAGCTTTAAGAGTTACCAACTTCAGCTAATTGTTAACTGACTTCCAAATTTGAGCTTTTAATTCAAATGTAGGTAGCTATGCAGGCTGGTTTTTAAAATAGCAATGAACATTCAGCTTCATTTGTTGAACTTAACATAAAAATGTATGTTTTAGGATTTCTGTCAGTGTTAACCACAGGCTAACACTGAATCATGTGCAAAAGTGAACTCCACACATAAAATGACCTTGGTCAAAACCATTTACGATCTAATTCCAGTGTCAAAGGTCAAGCCAAACAGTATATAAAAATTACTTAAGTAGAATCCTTAAGTCATTTTTTGTGTCTTATTTAAGAAGCATAATAATTAAAATACATAGAGCTCACAATTAAATTGAAATTAATTTAGGTTTTGAGGGATGGAAATTCCAAGATCTGAAATATAAAGGTTCACTTTAAATGGACTGCTTTCTGCCAACTCTTTATATGCAAATGCATTTTTTTCTTAAGGAAATTCAAAGGTCTCAATCACTGATGAACTAAAGCAGGAATTTCACCATTGCATTAAATTCCATGTTTGTCAGTGCAACATCTGTAACACTGATACCCTGAAGCCACATCTTCTTTGTGCTCAGTTTAAAGCATCACATCCATCTTGCAGGTTACCATCTAAGAACACTGCTCACTGCAAATCAAATGATACCCAGGCACCAAAACTACTTGAGATGAAAGAAACGGTGCACAAAGGCTGATTTTAGGCTGCTTGTTTATGAAGAAAAACAATGACACGTGGGCCCAGAAGATCACACAGAGATGAGTTGGGAACTACTTCCACAAGGAAGACTATGGTCTGACTTGAAGCTATGACAGAATTTTATCGAGTGTGCTGCCATGGTACATCTCACAAAGAATATTTTGTGATACATGCAGTCTGAAATAATGGTAACATACTGCAACAGACTCTACTGCTGTACTCACATTGAGTACTTTATCATACTTGCTCTACAAATAGTTCCAAGAATCTGCCAGCATGTGTTGCCAGAAGCCCATACTGCATCATGTTTCTACATGAATGTATATAATTGCCTTATGCTGTGCTCTGAGTCACTTCCACATTAAGTATTCTTTGAGAGCCTGCGGTGACAATGACATGGCTTTTCTGATGCATTAAAGAAAATTTTGCAACTTGAAAGCACTTTCAGAGTCTAATGTTTTGACAGTATAATAGAATTAGGCTGTTGTGGTGTTTAATGAAAACTTAATCTGCAAGCAAGTGGATATCTCATAAAAAACCAATAAGCTCAGAGCTTTGCTACACTTATAGTCTAATGCTACTCCTCTTTCTTCAGCTTAGATTTTCTTGTGGTGCCCTGATATGCCACACAGCATACATTTGTAATCTTGTAATTTAAAGAAAAACACAAAGACTTTTAGATGTAGAGTGTTGCTGAATAACAGTGATTAAAGTATGGTGTTATCTTATTACAGAGCTTAGTCATCTCCATAAAACATTTCACATATAGTTTGCTCTCTATGGGATAAAGTAAAAAAGAAAACAAACAAGCTCCCCCAACTTGACAATACATTTCTTCCACAGCTATTAAATGCTTTTGAAATGTTTGATCTCAGAGGACATTCTGGTTTGAAAAGCAAGCATCTCTTCATTAACAAAAACTGTTACAGTGCAAATATTGGACAATTAATTAACAATTAAGTGTATAATGAGATGGCAAGTAAGACAACATAGTATGTTCTCTGCACAAAGCACTAGCCCCTCGCATCATATTGGGGTCACATCCCTGGCTATATCAGAACCAATCTGCCCTTGAAAAGTAAAGCAAAAACCTTGCTGCAAACAAAGCAAAATAACACTTCATTTTGTTTGATCAATGCTCATCACAGGCTTTTCTGTAAATGCCTGCATTTCAACCTTCCAATTTGCATGAGTTGTTATAGCAGGTTCATCAAAACATCATTTGCTAATCTTCTAAATCTAACCTCTATGTTCTACGTCATGTGATACAAAGCTCAAATGCTCAGCCAAGAGAACAACAAAATGCCTTTCAATTAATAAATCTGGATTTGTACAAGTTAGCATCATAGACTCTGGAGGCATCTTTAGAGTTGTTTCATCATGAAAAAATTAACGCATTTTACAAAGCAAAATGTTATTCATTGATACTCTCCCATTTTCAGGAATTCAAACTTAAAGAGAGTTTCAGAAAGTTATTAGATTTGCCAACAAAAGAAATATACTGAAATAATTACTAATCTGAAAGAGACTTAAAATAAATTCTATCATTTGGGCTGTTTTTTTGCTTTTGGGGGCTGGGTTTTGGGTAACAATTTCTAAATTAATTCTAAAAAAAATCATTATTTCCACTAAAACTTAGTAAAAACGGATGGAAGGTTTTCATTGTTCTTATTCTCTGTTTTATACACAAAATCTTAGCATTGTGAATACAAAGACAATATTGTCACAAATCTACCAGTCCAACCAGTGACAATTGTAAACTACTTCATTTTAATAAACTTACAGTCACATCTTGAAATTGGAGGCGCAGAGCAGAGCCTGATGGTTGTGGTCGGCTGGTGATCTCTAGTATGGTCCTTAATAGAATATCTAGCAGACTGTTTACAATCACATCAATTTCTTCCAGGACTGATTTTTCCTTAAATAACAAATAAAACATCTAAGATTTTAAAATAAAAAGATGACCACAGGCATATTTCCTTTAATGTAGTTTTATTATGAATGCTACATTCAAGAAACAAGGACTATTCTCTAGTTCAGATATTGTTTAATTCTACGGATTTTTTGCTAACAGTTTTCGATTAATTATATTGTCCTGAAATACACAGGACAGTTATGGGGATGACTTTGAAAATGCAAACACTCATCAAATTAGCACAGTTCTTTTTAATTCATGTTTAGAAGAAAGCAGTAAATAATATACAAGAACATTTTGGGCAAGATTTTTATAGGTAACACCCATGTATTTTCTGGGGAAATTGCCAAGAAACACTTAAATTCCAAAAAAGCAGAATTCTGTTTTCACACTTTGAAACTACCACCAGAAACAAGCAGATGGTACTCAACCTTCAAGACCTGCTTCATCAGGAAGAACCAGCAACATTGCTTCCCATCAGCTGAGTAGCACAAACAAATTAGTCATTTATGTAATCCTACAACACAACATCAATTGCTGTACACAACATCAATAAAAAGGAACCAAAGTGTTCACTGCTAAAAGAGACCATGCATACCTTAGCTACACACATGAAAATACTCAATAAAGTCAAGTTGTAGTTATTTCTTCTTTTTAATTCAGATGGACATATGTTTTCCCTGTTTCAACACTGTTTTCTATCTCCACTGCAGCAGACACCACCATCTTGCACAGATCAATTTTATCCACGATTTAAGATGACACGTCTCCACAGAAACAAATGCACACAACCAAACTAAAGCTTAGCTGATAAACAAATTGTGCAACTTTGCTGACACTGAAGTGTAGGAGTGATGTGTTTTTTTCTGGCAGGATTTGTTGTTGGTTTTGTTTGGTTGTTTTGGGTTTTGTTTTGGGTTGGTTTTTTTTTTCCATTTATTTTGCTTCCTAGACAACAAAAGCATATGATTTGTAAAAAAGACTGAAAATTCCTGTTTGGACTTAAGTTGAAGTGTCACGGCCGTGTTCTCTGTCACTTCATCCAGCATCAAATGACTGTTAACTTGGCTACTCATGAAAGCAGACAGCATATAGTCTATTTAGGAACTCTATCAACCATGAGGATCCATGCACAAACTACTATTAGAATGGTCAACAACCTTAATTTGCAAACTGTCTTACTGCAAATTCACTTGTTCCCTCAAACTCGAAATTATCTTGACTACCATGAAAGGAAGGAAGTTCTGAACTGATTCACAAAAATCATGTCCAAGTCACCAAGTTGTTAATACTCTCAATGACTCAAAGCTACTAAAATTAGTAGCTGCATGTACTGAACATTAGAGAGTTTTAGGTAGATATCCTCTTGTTAATGTGTACATCTCTGGCTTGGTGACTACAAATGGAAGATCTCCAGTTAAGACCAGACATGTAAGTTTTTCTCCCAGTCCCAAACCACAGCTCTGCTTTAGCATCTATCACTTTATCTTGTGATGAGGTTTTATACTAATCCAGAAGCGGCAATGAGAACGTTAATACGCTGCTAAAGGTGCAAGACACATCCATACAAATCACTGATGGAGCAACTTTAATTGTTTTAATTTGTGAAATGAAGAAATAACATCTAACAGTTCTGACTCGTGCATTACAAGGTAATGTATGCTGGCCTCGATATGCATGTACTGCACTAACTACAGGCAATGTTTAGTTTTAATTGGCTTATATCCTGTTCCCTGCCAGAACCTATCATCCTCTTCACATTTGCCATACACCTGTCTAAGCTAGCTCTCATATGCAGCTTTCACAGAAATTGGCCACAAAGTTTATCAACTAACAACCAAGTGCATTCCCCATTGCAATACTCTTATCGATCCATTTACATATATAAAACCTTTGTCCTCTGAGACTAAACAGCCCACAACAGAAAATGAACCCAAAAGAAGTTGGACATTTCTTTCCTTCCAGACTCCAGTCATTTGACTCAAAAAGAGTCAAAGCTTGGCAGAACACTACATGCTATAATTAAAATACTCTTGCATGGAAAGAAAAGGGTCATGAGAAATCAAAATGACACATTTATGTAGATTCATTACAGTGAAAACTCTTTAAAATGCTCTTGGGCAAGGTCCAGTTTGTGTCATTAAATGTCATGGAGTCAAATAAAGAAGTTCAAGTGGATGTGACATGGTGTTTACTCACTGAACTGTTCTTCTTGATGAGGCAAAATATGTTGCTAAGGATACGGGCACACATTATAAGGTCCTTCTGCTCTTGTAAATGCATGTGGAGATGATGTAAAACTACTGGAAGAAGAATGCATCGAGAATCTGGAAAAAATGAAATATTTTATGAATAGGAGCTTCTCATACAATCACTAAATTTTAATACAGACATAAAATGTGTCTGCAGTCCAAAACAGTGCTTCTGATGAGCAGTAGCTTTTGCTTGCTTTAACCAACATTTTTAGTAGGCAGAAGCTTTTACTTCATAATCATAATATCCTAAAGCAAATGTTTGAAGAATAAACACTATGCTGAAAGTTATGGATGGAGAAAAACACCACTAAGGGGAATACAATATATATAACAGAAATTTTTCAGTTTTTCTTGAACTGTCATGCAAAAAAAAGTAGCACAGTAACACTTGCATTAAAAATGATGAGAAATTATGCTCTAATGTTCCCACCATGTGACAGGACCCATTTACAAGCTGAGGTCACATCAGACCTCATCTGGAACTTATGTTATTTCTACAAATGAATTCTACTCTATAAACAAGCAGTACTTTCAGAATTTTCATTTTTCCAGATTCCTCACTCCTTCTGAGTATGAGCAATTTAAACTACTGGTGACTACATAAAATGATTTGCTTTTCCATTATCTCATTTTCTAAACACAGCTCTGGTGCTATTTTCAAAATAGAAGTTCAAAGATATTGTCTCGAATTCTCTGGAAATTATGCAACAATGTCATTAATATGCTACATTGTCCTGTTTCTTTGTCTTACAACTAAAGACAGTAATAAATAGGAAGAACCCTAATACTTACATTTGTGATAATACTTTAAACTTCTAGTTAAAACTTGATAAATTGAAAGGGTGTTACCTGCTTTCATTTTGTTGCTATTTTTAGATCTTTTCATAACTGAGAAATTATATTCTTGTAGAAATGTACTTGAATAATTTTCTCTATTCAAATTTTCATGCTGATTATATGCTTCATTATAAAAATATATATATCTGCTGGGTTCCTTTGTTTATTAGTGCAATTATATCCTAAAAACTGAGTTATCTTGCCAGAAAATTACCCCTTCAAAAATATTTTGCCAAACAGGTATCACTTGTAGATTACAGTTTATTACAAACATTTCTCCCTCCTAAATTATTTCGCCTATTTTTTCCATAAGGGAAAAAAAATATAGATTTATTCTGAGATTTTATTTGTTGAATGTTTCTTTCACTCACTGAAATAAAACACTAATTTTGTTGTGCTCTATTGCTGTCTTACTTTCATTGTCTAGGCATTGGGAATGGTCAATGTGCAGACCTGTGGTTAGGGAAGTACCACCTTCTGATTCCTACTCATAAATCTACTTATTGATTCCTGCTGGATATAAAACCAGAGCTAATGCCTTCATCTGAAGCAATAAGGCAAGACTCTTCATTCCTATAAAAAAGTCCTAAACCCCTAGATTACAGGGGATGGCTCCTTTTCCCTGCTTCCTGTGAAACCTTACATGTATTGAATTCTTGACCACCTGTAATCCATCATCGAGAGATGAGATGAAGGGTTCACTGTGTAAATCAGCCTGTGGTTCTGTGGTTGGGGTCCTTTCCTGCCATTCAGGCAATAGGAAGCTAAATCCAGGCTGACAGAGCACTGAACCTCGTCTTCCATTCCCAGCAAATGCTAAATCACTACTCAACTCACAACTATCACAGAGCAGTGATGTAGCATTTTCACACATTACTGGTATGAGCACTACTGTTTGGGGCATAGATCTTCTGAAGACAGCAGGTCCTCTCTTGCAGCTACAACTCAAATCCCTCAGCCCAGAATGTGAGAAGAAATCAGGAGCAGCCCTGTGCCAAGGTGTTTTTGCTTGGTCAGCTCTAGATATCCTCCTGATGAGCCCACACAGCATTTGGTACCTTACTTGAGATACCCAGTATTCTGGGCACTGCTTACATGTAAGTGCAGCATCATGAACTCCATTTTGAAGACCAGAGAATCGACATGTAGCAACACTTGACCTGTAAATGGCTAGCTCTTACATATGATGTGGCCTAAAGCATCTCAAGCAAAACTGAGCATCCTCATTCAACTACTTAAAGTAGCCCATTTTTGCAAAAGCTTCATCAAATGATCAGAAACTTTGCTTTACCAAGAACAAATAGATTAGCAAAAAGCATCTTACAATGACTTCCAACTATACATAGGAGGCAACAGTGCCAGTTACTGAAACAATGACCACGTATGACAGTTTTAGATATATCCTTTATAAGCCCAGAATCGCTCTGTCTTGATCTGTGTATGTGGAGAGGTGTAGTGGTATTACAGAAGAGGAGAGCTGGCTCATTCACCTCTGAGGCAAACCAAGGACTAGGTGAGAAAGTTTGAAGAATACAGTGTACAACATTTGTCTCAGGTTACTCTTTTTCTTACTAATTGTCAGGTGCAATGTCAGCCACTGTATATAGAAAAATTAATGAGCACAAGGAATGGTGCAATAATAAGAACTCCCAGCCATCAGTCACTGTCCTAATTTTTCTTCTGTGCAGGAAGTCAAATTAGCTGATGGTTGAAAATGCTAATACTTGCCCTTTACAAATATTATACAGAAAGACAAGGAAAAAATCATAACAGAGCTTTTCAAGTACATGCTTGGCATAATTAGATTCTGGGCAATTCTTGAGACTTTTCTGTGTAACATTAATATTTAATATTTAACACACAGCACAACTTTCCCCCTTGCTTTCCAGATAGTGGTAAAACATCTGCAGAGACATACACTTTCTTTAGTCTACAGTATTTTAAAAATTACTTTCAGAAAGATGATATTAATTTCAATTACTGTATCTGAACAGATGGTCAAAACTACAGCCTGCTTGGAAAAAGAATTAGTGTAACTGAACATTTCAAACACCATTCCCCTTGAACAGTGAGAAGTAAGGAAGTTGCTCTTAGTTTTGATAGTTTTACTTGGACCTATTCAGTTTGTACCCCCTTGTATGGATGAAATACTGGATTTAAGGATGGTAGGAGAAGAAAATGCTTATGCCAAAAAAACAGTTACCACTGCAATTCCAAAACCAAACATATATGCCTGTTCTGTGACTGTAGGGACATGTCACTGTTCTCAGAACAGTGAGTTTCAAAACTTGTAGAGAGGAACTGTCTTCAGTTGAAAGAAAAAAATTGCCTATAGTGCAGAAGAAAAACACAGGCATGGCTCACAAAGTCCTCCCCTGGCCTGAAAACAAGCCACAGATAAGAAGCATCATTTGGAAAGCTTTTACAACATATTTTTTGCTCTCCACTACAGAGGTTCTAATGAAGGCTGAATTTTTGTATGCAAGATAGATATCCACCTATTTCACCCCAGGTGTGTATAGAAGCACATATACATAAACAACTATAAAGAATAGTACATTGCTGTGGAAGATAAAGTAAGTAATATTAATTAATCTGAAAAAGGTCATGGAGTTCTTGAAAACAGTATTACAGATCAAAGTGTAATACCTCTATGTTTTGAAAAGAATTTACTTTTTTTTTCTCCCCCAAATCTGTGCTAACATATAAACTTTAATGCATTTTAACCAAACTGAATTCAGGATTTGTATCAACAATTTAAATAATGATAGGCTTTTTGTATTTTTATAGCAACCAATTAGTTTGCAGTGATTACTGAGGTATCTTACAAGTCTCTTTAATGAGAAGATTTGAGTCTTTTGAAAAAAACAATGGAATAAGAAGCAAATCATAATACCTGGCTTCTAGAATCAAGCCTTCTTATCAGTTAATGGTATCTTCTCCTGAGCTTGCTAATGATTTTTCTTTCCACTCTCAAAGGAAGTCTAACATGTAACAACATACTTTACGCAAGGCAGTTCAAAGATATTAAATTGTTCTTACTGATTGTGTCAGATATTCATCTCTGAATAACTACTGAAATACAGAGCTTCCTACATGTACATTCTCCTGCAATATACAGGATACAATTCTTAGATGAAGTGTAAAAGTAGAAAAAGAGTAGAACCACTGAAAGCTTTTTAAAAAAATATGCTCAAAGAACTCTTAATTTATTTATACATATCCTGATGGTTTCTGCAGGGCTTTCATCATCGCAATGTGTTTCTCTTGAATGCTTTAGATGGCAAAAGTTACTGTTTCTACTAAACTCCATCAGCTAATACCCAGATAGTGAGTAAATACACACTTACTAGAATTCTTTGAATATCTTCTATTTTAATTATTTTACTTTAAAATTACTTCATCTCAAATTTAATACTTGGTTACTTCCATGAGTTTCACTTCGAGCAGAACCAAGGAATGTTGGGCTCACCACCATTCATCAGTTTTTTCTCCTGTACAGCAAATAACTATGCTGTTATATGGTTTGTGCACCGAGCATCACTCGCAATTGTGCAGCATTTTTACACTACATTAAGAAACAGAGGATCAAAAGTGCTGAGTTAGCAAGAGTTTACACAAATAAGACTTAATGGATAAGTGAAAATCTGTTTGCTGAAGAAGAAAAACAAAGGCAAAAAATAATTTTAGCAAAGCTTTTTCTTTATAATTCCTTAAAAAAGATAAGACAAACTTTCTTCACAGACGTATTTCCAGCAGTAGATCAAAACAAAATTATATTAAGAGTCTTTGTCTCTAAAAAACAAACCACTAAATTCAAACAACAGTAGTCCTGTAAATGAGCAGTTTGTACACAGCAGTGCTTCAAGAATTGTTCCTGAGAAACACTATTCCCTTCAGCACCTGCTGGTCCATGTACAAAGCACACAGTTTGAGTTCCTTACTCGCAGGCAGCCCAGGGTAACCTTACCTGGGTTAGTGTACAGGTGACTCTCTACAGTTTTCCCAATACTCTGCAGTTTAACAGCTTGAAGGGACTCATCCCCATGCATGACTGTTGGCAAGCTGCCCAGAGCATCGTGAACCAAATTTGCCACTTCTCTTACATCAAAGAGCTTCGAAAGTTCAGAGTACACTGATGGGAACGAGCTGAGAAACACAGCCTGGAGGAACAGGGCAAAAATGGACAGTCAGATATCGCAGAATAGTTTTGACATTTACAGAATTTAAGGTAACTGTAGAATTTAAGTAACTGTAGAAAATTGCCTGGTTTTATATTTCAAGAATAAGTAGTAGCTTGAAAAATGGTCATATTTTCAGAAGAAATATCCTCACATTTCTTTAAGAGGCTTATACTTGTGACTATTTCCTTTAAGCATTATCCCAAAGCTGTTAATTTTTCCCAGGACAAAGTGAAAGTAAAAAGTTTAACTTGGAACAAAAATATTTATACTTTAAATATGCTTATCTCTGTGTGTGACAAAATTTTTAAAAGGGGACCAGAATCTAGCTAATACAATACCAAAAATATTTGTATGGAGTTGTTTTGGTTTGCTTTCTTTTAAGATAAGTAATACAACAGCCTCCATATCTTCCATTTTCCAAATAATCAACATTTTTATTTTAGAGTGAGACAGTACTGGTAGTCTTTGTTCACTTCAAGAATCCTAAAATTGAGCTAGAAATTCATTGATGATTATGAAAACAAAACAGTGCAAAAGCGAGGAGGACAATGCCAGAGAAAGGAAGCAAGCACTGACATTCCCTTCTCCCTCTCCAAATCCTCCTGATTGAGAAATGCTACTTACACCTCAGACCTTCCTCACATTGATGGCAGAACTGATTACACAGGTTAAAAATACTGAAGAAAAATTCTAAATGTGGTTGTTCATATCATTTTGCTATTGACTTTTCATTCTAGCTGCTTACATGATATGAGCTGGAAGAAATACCTCTCTACTCTGTTTTCTGTGATTTGCCATTTTCTTGGCAGAACAGTTTTATTACAGTGCTTTAGAACTTAATAATTTTTAACAGAATCTTAAACACCTTTGGTTAAAGAAATATGGCAAGAGGACAATATATTTATGAGGTGTAGGAGTTGGTAAATCTGTGGCACTTTTGTAGAGAGTTGTCTCCTGTGTGTTTTGACTCTGCACTTTAGCCAACTTTATTATTCTCAACTGAAATAAAGATATCAGCTGAATATTAACGCATATAGTTCATCAAGACTTAAGAGTTTTCTGTAAAGCATGAAAACTGATAGCAGTCTTTTGTATGGCTCAAATTCTTCAGTGTCAATGTGGCTAAACTAAGCTGTAAAATGCCCAAACCAGAGAAATTACTTGATTTGTATCCATCAATATAATTATTATAATACAAAATGAAATATCATATTTAGGACTACCTATTCCAAAAATATTTAGAAGCTGCTGGTATGAAAATTTCACACTGTGGGATAAAAAGCTGAAAATGCCACTTTGCTCTTGCAAAAACACATTTCCTTTCCTGGACAGGCATACATTTTTTAAACTGGATGTGGAAAATGCCAATAAGCAAGGCACAGTTGAAAACTTACTTGTAGCTGAGATAAAGCACTAGCTCCTTTGCTCTCTTGAGAAAGGAAGAAACGTACTGACATAAGAAGCTCTTGAATACAGCAGCGAAATTCCTCCTCATTTTGTCCACCAGTAGCAATAGAGAATAACCTTCGAGACTGAACTATGTATTTAAAGATATATTCCTGTGCCTATAAATGTCAAAATAAGAGATAAAATCATAAAGATGAAGATACTTCTCTTTAAAAAGAGCACACACAATGCTTCTATCATTCAAAGAAAGACAAGAGTCTGAAATAGGACACCACATTACCCAATTCTGGCAAATCTTTCTATTGAAGCACTAACATTTCAAAACCACAAAATATTCAGAGCTGCTCTTCCCTTGCCTTTCATAATCTCTACAAATCAGGGAACACTGTTTTTTAACCAGATAATACAAAAAGACCCCCCACCAAACCAACCAAAAAACAAAACAGCACCTCCACCACCAAAAAGAGCTTAGATTAAATTGCAAAATTGTTGGAATGTAAATTAAAAATACAGCTCTTTCTTATAAACAAGTCACCAAAGTTCACAGAAGCATAGAAAAATACAGAAGGGGACCACATGGATATTTTATTTCTAGACTGTAGCACCTGTTCCAAATATGATTATTGTGTTATATAACTCAGCCTGATGGCACACTGTGCTCTGTTGATGGTACAAGCCAGGGTACCAAGAACCACTAAAACAGCCATCTTTCAGTAGAATTTGCTGGTGTCAGGATGGACCAATTAGGTCAGCATACACGTCTGCCATTTCAACTCAGTTATGCGACAGATGTTAACATCACCAATGCAATCTACATTTGATTGGTTTGCCTCATTCAGTAAGCAACACAGAGCTCCAGAGTCCAGTGGTAGTAAGCTTCAGTGATCAACTTACTGACAAAAGAGAACAATGAATAAACTGCATGGAAAAATTCCCCAGCTCCCTAGAATTAGTACTACTGTTCCATCATTTCTGCACACTCTGCATCATTTCGTAAGTGAAACTTGCTGGTAGTGTATGAATACATCACTCAAATAATTGACAATTTTTATTACCTTTAGTACTTCCTGTATGTGCTCATGAAGCTCCACCTCAGTGACTCGGTCAATATGCCACTTCAGTACTTTTATAAGATCTCTACAATAGCATATCAGAAAGTATTATAACACAGAAGTGGGAAAAGGGTTAACTTTGCACATAAAATGCAAACCAATAGCTGTCATATAAAAAAACACCAACAAAATAAAAAATATATGACTAGATTTCACTGATCACTACAGACCCTGTATTACACCTGGTTTTCAGTCTGTTGAAGACAACCTAGATCTCTGACAAAAAGGCAATAATGCCAGGTGTAATACACAGTAGAATGATTTTAACACAGTTTCTTTAAAGTAATGATTGATTCTGCTTAGTTTAGTAATAACTGTCAGTATTCAAATCAGATAGAAAAAGCACAGACTTCACCTGTATGCAAGCGCTCCTGCAAAATGACTTTCTATGTAAGTGTCCATTACTGGCTTAAAGTGGTGAAACTTGCTGTCCTGCAGCAAATTTATTATGTGAACCTAAACGTGAGATAAAACAAAAAAAAAAAACCACTTTTTTATTTTTTTTTACTTAGTTCTTAAGTAGTGTTAAGCATCATCACAAAATGAAACTTACCAAACAATCAAATACTTTTGATCCATACTTTTGAGAGTTTTCATCTAAAATCCCAAATAAAGTGTCTAGTGTATCTTGAAGAAACTGATGGGAGGGAATAAAAGAGTTTGTTATTAAATAGCTATTTCTGTGACATCAGAATACATTATTTCCCTTATATTATCTAAAAGCATAGCATGTATATACCTTCACTATTTCTGAACCATCAATTTCTTTCAATTTTGAGAGGCAACCTCCAATTTTGTCTGGGTGGGTTCTCCATTTCAGCAGGTCAAGCATATCTCCTGCAAATACAAAATGCAGGATTAAAGATGGAAGTAAAGCAGCATTTCAGATTTTAAATTTGACTATTACAGTCCACTCAGCAAAATTTGGCATCATTAAAACTAAAGAAAACATCTCCAGATTTGCTGTAATATGATCTTCCCAACAACAAATTTTCATTCCATTCCATAATTGCTCCACCAATACAAACATAACAGGGTACCGGGTCACTAAAATCAATCTCTTGTCGCAACTGTAACATGCAATCTTGTTCAGATATTTTTAACTACCATCTTAAGAAAAGGAATTATTTTGCTCTCTCTCATCCATTCAGATGCCTTCCAGAATTGTCCTCTGACAGCTAGAAATAGTCTTCTAATTAGTGTTTTGAATATATGTGAAATACTCATCTTCCTATATCTTCTTAGAGGACAACACAATGCCTCTAAGATCCTGCTGTATAAAAAGCAACACAATCCATTCTGGAAAAGAAACTATTCTGAGTTAAAAGAGTATCTTCAAACTTCCTCCAGTTTTAATTCATTCTCCTTCACTTTTCTTGACCAAAATGATAACTACATTACAGTTAGGGTTACATCACTCCTTTCTATAATAAGTCTGCTCTAAATACCTGATATCTATGTTCCAGAATTTGAGGGTCTTTTAGATACATCATATTGGTGACACAAATATGTCTTTCTCCTGCCTACTGTTGTTCAGCTCCCTGGGTATAGCAGAATACCCAGGGGTCTCCATTATTATGATCCTGCCTTTTCTACTTTTAGATTCAATCAAATTTCTACTTTTTCTTATTAATTATCTAAATAAAAGTTACCTTGCTTTGCTGTATCATATTTTGATTTTGTGCCTCTCAACTGATGAGACCTTTCAATGATGTATTAGCAGCAAATCATCTCAGATTTTAGGAAAGTAACTTTTATCCCCACCCCTTTCAACTCCATCCCCACTTCTTTAAAATAGAGATCAATCCCAGAGATTTCTTCAGATCTAGTAGTACTTTCCTTCTGCTCAGGAAGGAAATTCCTTCCACCACAGTGCAACCTGCCAGTTCCCTTTTAACTTTTATTGGCCAGTTTTAAAATTCTGATTCTAATCCGTTTTTTTTCTAATTACCCATGTGGTGTGTTATTGAACTGCTTTAATAATAATAATATTTAATAATATTAAATATTATTAATTATTAATATTATAAATATTAAATAATAATATTTAATAACTTCTTAATCTTTAATAAGATTAAGAAGTATTCTGGCATGATGTATCTTTGATAAACTCATCTTACAGCACATTCCAGTTAGCTACATGTCAATCTTTTTATCTATGACTTCTTGCAAATACTTGCATAAAATTCCTCAGGGGGTGATGGCCCAGTTAATGTATCTGCCCTTCCACCTGTCTTAAATGTAAGTTCTACATCTAACAGTGTTTGAACATATGTTACTGCTTTCAGCTTCAGAAATGTACTAAAAAAACCACCTTGCTAGAAGATTCGGAATTTCATGTTCCATATCATTCAATATCCTAGAACAGTTTTGTAAACTTGGCTTGGCTTTTCAGCTATTTCTCCTTGATGAACGGGTAAATCTGCAGTGTTCCTTTCAAGTTGTATTCAGTAAAAGTTACACATATTTTGAGCTATTGAATTAAATAAATACCAAAGCCCCTTTTTATTCAAGTTTACTACTTCCACGCTTCACTACCCAGCTTTTCAGAAAGTCTCAATGCCTGGTTGTTTGAAGCAGAAAACTTTAATAACCATCCAACCTTTCCATCAGTTTAAGCTGAACTACAGTCTGGTTGATCACTGCCCGGCACTGTCTTAGAAGCATCCAGTGCCTCTGAAGTGTTCTCAGTACTTAGCAAACTAAGAAGTTAAGAGTAAGTTTTCCTCTGGTTCAGCATTTCTACCACAGACTGTTTTCACACTTAAGTAATATTTAAACAAAATCCACTTTTCTGTCATCATTTTCCTGGCTTGCTCCAGGGAAGCTCCTCTCTCCCACAAGAAATGAAGCAATATTTTTGACTTTATTAGTATTAAATAAATCTCCACCTCTATTCAAATCTTGCCAGGGGTGCTAATGGCAAACAACCCACATAAGATTCCATAAATACTTTGCTACCTTAATTGCTTTTGATGGGCACAAATAGTTTTGATGCATTTATATGTTACTTTTTTATTTTGCTTCGTGCTGTCCTAGCATGGAAATAAAGAGATACTTGAGTTGTGCGACGAGTGATGAAGCATCCCACACATGCATCCAATATACATCTCACAGATCAAGGACAAATGATAGGTGTTATTATTCTTTCTGTCAGGAATTTTTCAAAGCAAGTTCCATTGAACTGCATTTGTCTTTGGAATAATTAAATGTACTTCTACACTTTATTCTGTTTAAGCCTCAGCTCAAGCTGCTGAGTAGCAAGACTAGCTGAAGCTGTCACTTCATAGCAGGAAAAGCACTTCTTTACAGGTTTGCTGGAGGAACTTGGTGGAAGATAGTTGACACTCAATATTAGGGATTTGTTGGGGGATTAAAAAGAAAGAGAAAGCAAATATAAGACACTCACTTCAAAGCACTTATTTCAAGGGAAGTGCTAAGGAGGAAAGTCACTGCTGAGATAACACTAGTGAATAGCCCAAGCATAAATGACATGAATAGAAAATCTGACATGTGAGTCACAAGGGGAACGGACAGCAATGTGTGATGTATTAAGAAAAATGAGGATATAAAATTGTCCCCAGAAATAGACCCACTAGGAAAGCATAGTTTTGGAAAAAGGAAACAGTATTCATTTTGCTGAAGAAGAAAAGTATTTCCAACACATTCTCTTAATAACAATCAAGGTCTGTATATTTAAAATAGGCTACACATGATCTACCACCTCTACCAAATAAAACACATCCCTTCTCCAAGTGTGTAATTTAAATCCAAAGCACTAAGTTTAATAAAAGGTTTGGAATCATGTGCTTAAAAAGTGGTTTGGGATCTTTTTCCGTATCTCTCGTATAAATCTTGAGACATCAGAAATTGGCTTGTTGTAACATTATTGCACTCCAAGAGGAAAAATCCGAATTCCAGAACTGGCAGTCAGCATGCCTCTTCCAAAAGGCTGCTGTTGTGGTTGCCAACACTCCCTCCAAACTGGGGTCATTCTGGAAAGCTTCCCAGTCTTACTTTTGTTTTATTGATCACTGGTCAGGCTCTTTTAAAACGCAGCTCGATGGATTACACGTCTGCCTTGCAACTCTGCCATGCTGTATGGCACAGTGCTCTGCTGCCGAACAGCTGCTGACCAGGGATAAGCCAATCAGTGCTGAGAAATGAGGGGATGCCAACTTGCTAAAATATTCTGACTTGCTGGAACGATCCTGAGTCTCTTGCAGGCAGAGATCCCTCCTTCATGTCAAAAACTAAGTAAGACAAAACAACTAAGGTGTTTTGACAATTACTCAGTAGAAAGATGCTACGTTCTCTCGCTCTTTTGGGGTTTTTTAGGATAAAGAAATGTAACTACTCAGCTAAGAATATAATATATAAAAGCTCATTTTTTTTTTTGCTAACATTAATGGATTAACTATCCAGGATCAAGAGGAAAAATGCAGGAAAACCAACTGGCAGAGCAGAAATATTAGATAAGGATGCTTTCTTAGCAATATGTTGATGAACACACAGACTCCTTGGGTTAGAAGGTCTCTAAAAATTGTTTGGAAAAAATCCTAATTACCCCTTCAAAGTACCCAGGGTAAGGAAGTTATGAATCCCAAAAACTAAGAGCCAGCCTTCTTCCCCCAGTCCCCATAATTTTAATACGCATGAGAGCTGATGGCATGTGGGAACAATCAATGAGAGAATGACAGCTGAGTAAAATTTCCCAACAAGCCAGTAAAACTGTGGCCTAATTCAGTCACACCCTTTTCAAGTCAGGGTTTGGGGTCCTCCCCCACCCCAGGGCTAGACAATAGTATAATTTTCGATTAATTTTCAGGCTGGACATCATTGTTTGTAAACACATGCAAATCTCTGAGAAAGAAATTCAGAAAAATCTCCAAACTTAAAAAGAGATTAAAAATTAATCAGCAATTTTCAAAAATACCAATACAAATATTTGCTAAAAAAATAAATACACAGATCTTTTAACCCTGTATTTTTTTAATACATATGCTACATTCTCTCAGGGATAACTGAAGTAATGCTCACATGACCAAATATCCACATGCTTTGCTCCATGTTAATTTTCTGAGCATGCAATAGATTTTGGCAAATTTTTGTTTAAAAGAATGGGGATTTGGAAACTCACCAAGATGAACTTCCCAAAGAAGATCCTTGGAGAAAATATGAGCCTGTCTATTGAAAATATTTCCACCCTCTGAAGTACTGCTGAAATAATTGTTAACTCTTTCAGAGCTGAAAAGGGGATCAATATTATTCAGATATTCTACACCCACTTACTCAGAATATGGTTAAAAAAAGAAAAAGGAGGAAATTTTATGCCCTATGTCACACTGTTATTTATATTAAGTGCAAAATAACTCCTGTACTGTGAACAAAAATTAGTATTATAACCCCAGACAATAGGGCAGCTGCTTATCAGTGAGACAATTAAGTTCTGGGCAGCATGTGTAAGTACCAGTAGATCCACGTGACTTCCTAAAGGCCTTTAATTGAAGCAAATTTAGTCTCTGATTCCCTATTAGCAATCTTCAGGAAAATATTTTATTGAGTAATTTTTATTACTTTGAAGGTAATTGCTATGACAGTACAAAACGGATGTGTACAAGGAAATAAAACACCTGCTGTTTGCACACAGTTCTATTTTGGACACTTGTTACTAAAGGGTGAACATGAAGATGGCTATTTAAATTTAAAAAGCTATTCTAGTTTTTGTTAAACACCTATAATCCATTTGCACACTATTAACAATTTCATCATCATACACAGAAGAAGGGTACAATCACAGATATTCACACACAAGAAAGAGCAAAGCAAGGTCTTAAACATCTTAGAAAAAAATAATATAAAATCTGGGTGTATCAAAGAATGGTCAGATACACACTACCAAACAAATACACAAAATTTAGAAATTTGTGGAAAACTGTTCCAGAAACAGTTTTTTGTTTCAGTTACAAACCATAATTAATATGGCAAGTACCTTAAGAATTTTACACAGAGCACTGGTAAAGAGTGTAAACACATGTATTTCTATCTATTGCTCCTTATACACAATGTATAAGATTATCTTAAGTAGTAGTAAATGTTTGTTGGCTTAAAGTAAGGGAAACAATACAACAAAAAAGCAATATATGCCTAATTAAAAACAGCTACAGCCTAAAGCTGACAATAATTATTTCATAAAAACTCTACAACAAACATATTAAGAGATTTTCTAAAGCAGCTGGGTTTTAATAGTTGATTCCAAAAGTGCTGCATTTGATTCCAACATCATTGTAATCTAAAAAGCATTCTTGAGCTGCTTAAAATAGTGGTTTATCATACTGTATTTATTTCCATCTGGATATAAAAAACTTATGAAGAAAATCAGTTTATAAAATAGATAGAACACAAGTTATTTTTGAGTGCAGCCATGCTTGTTTGGCATGGAAAAGGCTACCTATCACACTCATTTGAATTCATCATGTTTTAAATAATCAACATATCCTACCATTTTGTGTGAGTTTAGTGGAGCAGAGAAAGGATGTAATCCAGAAGGACTCTTTAGTAGTTTTTACTGCTTGGCTGTTGTTTCCTAGTGATATTCCCTTTGAAAAGGGGAGTTTGAGGTAGCGACCAGAGTCCTGAAGGTTTGTGTTTTCTTCACACTGGGAAAAGAAACCAGTTAAAATAACTGAACTGCACAAAACAATTGATCAAATCTTTTATCTCTATATAAATTATATGAATCATTATTATTTTTCTGCCAGAAACTGAAGAATTTTCACTATGCTTGTTGCAAACTTGGGTTTGATTTTCCAGCTTGAGGAATTCAGTAACAGGGTTCACTTTGTGTATTTGAATTACACCTTTGTGAAACTTACCTTTGTGAAAGCCACGCTAAACACAATGTGGTACAATAGTCAGACTTAGGAAAACCAGTGCACTGACACATACCTAGATTCAATTGCAGTTGAAATCAGGAAGGTTAATATTAAACAATCAGCAATGGATATTTTAATGATGACAAGATTATCACTTATTTATAATCAATACAGACTTTCTCAATATCTCTGGGCATTTAAAGCATGTTCCCGAGGAATCATTACAGCTAATGACCACAGATTCAATTTACCTTGTGTACAATGAGTTCATGGGTGCCATCTGGCAGAGTCCTCCCATTTTCCTGCATCAAGGGCATGAAAGAAAAGCCAAACAACTTCTTCTCACCCTTTTCTTTTGCTAAAATGTATATAAATAACAGCATTTAAAGATAACAGCACACAATTTAGACAAAATAAATGTATGAAATACAACATAAAAAAATATATTGGAAGCTATTTGCTGCTAATCAGATGGAGATTAACTTGCATTTCTGTTCTGATTTGCACATTGTCTCCTGCAATGGTTTCTTTTATCTCACTTTAAATCAGAAAGGAGTATTCTGCAATGATTTGGTATTTATTGACAACAAATGATGTAAGCAACCAAATATGCAATCTTAGCAACATAAAGAAGTTTATCCACCTCTATTAAAGCTTTCTCTCATACCCTGAAATGCAGACTATGCACCCAGTCATCAATTTTCACCTCAAAATAATCTCTAAAATTTTTCAGAAAGTTTAAAAAAACCTGGAATTTTATAAGAAACAAGAGGCATTACAGAGTAAGTTCATGCAGCTGCCTTTTTCCTCAGGCGTTATGGAAACTTGTGTGCTTACTGCAGCTGTGGCAGAGAGGACTCGCAGAAGACATGAACAGCACTTACTGGAACAGTGCCGGAATTCACAGCGGATGTGAGCTCCTCTGAATTTATCCACAGGAATAGGAAGTTTCAGCAGCTCAGCCCATCTGGGACCATTGTTATGATAAAGTACAAAAGAATGGTACTCGCTGGCTGGTGGCTCTCCAGAGCCAAATGAGATAAAATCCTAATGAAGAAAAAGTACGATTAAAGATAAATTAGTTCACTGGTAAAATGGACTGCTCTTCCAAAGAAGACTATTTAACATTTACATTCATATCATAAATGCCAAATGTAGTACAACATTCAGTATTTTAAACCTCTCAAAAATAGAAGCACTCTGTTAACATATGCCAATTAAAAAATTAGAAATGGCAAGGATCATTGACATCAATGAGAACCAAAGTGTTCAACAAGGGGTACCTGGGGGATCAGGAAGCCTTAAGGAACAAATGTATTGTGGAGTCCCATGGCACCACATGGTCTAGCCAGAGTTATGTCCAAGCAACAAAAAAGATTGGAACTGAGAAGAGAACAGCCCAGCCTCAAGATCTTCAGTCCTCTGAAATAAGCCTGGAGCCCTGCCATTATCAGTGATATGATCAAGAAGAAGCAAAATGTTGATTGCCTTTGCAACACCCAGGATGGTTTCTCCATAGCAAGGTAGACAAATTAAGTTGTCTAAGTCCTGACTTAGGGGTACCTATTAATTCTCTGTAGGAAAGGTTATCTGTGCAATTACAATCTCTTCTTTTGGTTTAATGTGTTAATATAGAAAAAAGATATATATATATATAAAACATATATATATTGCATGCCATGCATTTATACATACAATCTCACTTTATATATAAAAACACGTAATTTGAACCAGGCTATTTGTGCAGCCTTTCTGCATTTTGTCATGCCACAACCCGTGAAATCATGCAGAATATGTGAAAAAAGAACTTTCAAATAAAATAGAAAAAAAAGGAAAAAAATAAAGTTGTGTGGAACAGTTTGAAGGTGAACAGAAATCTTCTTGGTACACAAAAAAATCCTGAGAAACAGCTATTAATAATTACAATATAAACTAGTGCCTGTTTGTAAGCCATCACCAGCAGCATGCAATCAAATTTGAAGAAGGAATATTAATTTATTTTTTATCTTGTTACATGGTGATGATTTTGCATCAAAGACTCTTGATGTATTAAAAACCAGTCACAAAATTGAAAATTATCAAAACACATTGTTCTGCATAACATAAGAAATTACATACCTACTAAGAAGAATTATTATGAAATCAAAAATTCTCCAAAACTTGATCTTGCTTCAAGATTTTCCAGAATCTTAATGGAATCATTAGTTACTTGATTGGCAATTATAGGCATTTATCCCAATCTCATAATTGATCACAGAAATAAAACAAACATTTATAAAGGTTTATAAAGGCATTTTATAAAGGTTTTAAGCAAAGTGGAAACACTCTGAATACCTAAAGACAGCAAAAGGTAAACATGTCCTTTCCAAAGCATTGCTTTACTTTTCAATGAATGTCACAAAAGATGATTTACATCTGAAAAAGTGCATCGAAATTAATTACAGCAAGAAAGACTACACAACAGATACCTTTAAAATTTGACCACTGCTGTCCACCACATGCATTGTCACTTCCACATTTCTGGCCACACTCTTCCCTCCTTTCTCAAATTCTCCTCTTTCTACAGTAATATATAAATCATTCCTCATTTCACCTATCAAAAAACCAAATAAAAAACAAGATGTCCAAAAGTCAGTCCAGTTTGCTTACTTTTTGCTTTTACTACTTAAGTAGATTTTCATCTTATAATCACACCCATAATTTATCAGCATTTTTGGATTTTAAATAATTGTTTTCATAAACCAAGAAAAAAAATGTATTTTTATCCCTCTCAAATCCCAAAGATTATCTGCCATAATAAACCAGGGGCTTTTACTCATCTGTCAGGTCTGTTTGGTCTTTACACTGGAATCTCTAGCTATACTGAAGCTGGTATCTAGCTCTACCTCATTTAATTCTTTTAATATAAGGCAATATTAATGTACTTTCTTTCATTTGTAATCACTACAGTTCTGTGTTTAATTGATTACAACTTTTTCCCACTTAATCTCCAAAGAAAATGTATTACTTTGAAAAATAAAAACCAAGAGGTTGGTGTTCTTTCCATGAGAAGGGCAATCTTCCCAGATTGTGAGCATTCAAATTTGTCTTTGTAATCCAAAAGACATTTTATATTAAGAGATTGTTCCAAAGTTTACTAACAAAAAGTTAGCTTAGTTAGCTTATTTTTTTCCTTATTGGAAAGGCATCTGAGAAATTTATATTTTCATCAGGACATTCAAACTACAAATCCAATACAGGCACGATCTAAGTGCTACATGGTATGTACAAGTTATTAAATACTGCTAGCATATTTAAATTGAAACTTTTTGCATGTCATGCAATATCATGCTAAATAGTCTGTCAGAACATAAACAGATCTTATGGATAAGATCAATGGTAGTTTTATTTTAGTTTCAGCTGATACAAACTGTGAAGTTTATATTTGACAAAAGAGGGGTTGCAGGGAGAACAGGACAGAGGGAAAAGCATTACTGGTGGTGACTTCCCATGGAAGGGAAGTCCCTGTTCTCTTTGAAGATGTTAGACCTATTTCTAAAAAGCGTAAACTAATGCAGCTCTGGAAGAACATTGCCAGAACTACTTTGATGCAATTGGACTTTCCCAGTGCAAGGCAGAACAAGGAAGGATGAACAGCATGAGGAACATCTTCTAAAATTCTTATTTCTGGACTTGGTAGAGAGAGAAATTAAGAATATATGCTTTATTATAGTGCAATGCAAGCTTGGTGAAAATGGAACATCATCTTTTAAAGAAGAAGATTTTCACTCAGCACTGGTGAAAAGAACTCAAGTATGATAGTTTAGTACATGTATAAATGTGCTAGAAGGCAACCATGAGATGGGTACTTGTACTGTGGGTAAAATTAATTAAAAGATATGTAACAAAAATAATTAGTGCATCTTCAATTTCCAGTTTCATTTTAATTTGCAAGCAGAATTTGACTTGCTTGAACTTTTCAGGGTACTCTCATGTTTCACACTGCTTGCATTTATTTTACTGCATGCAACTCTTCAGTGATTTTTAAGTACCAGAAACAATGATCTTTCTGTAGTCTGATATTTTTATAACCTTCTTCCATCACTGTGTGCAAAGTAATTAAATGGTTCCTCCAAAGCACAATCTAAACAATAAAAAATGTAAAAGAAGGAACTGCTACATTATCAGACCCTGGAGACCCATGCCCATAAAAAAAGTCAGGGGAAATCTGCTATTGTATTATCTCATTATCAGGTAACTACCTTCTGAAACAACTACGGACAGAGGCTAGAATACAGCTAGACAGAATCAACAGAAAAAATCCCAGATGGTATTCACTTAAGAGTTTTGTGTGAAGTCAAGGGTAAAAGAGCTGAATTACTAATAAGTGTGTGCAACCACTGAATCAATCTCTGGTTCTTGGTGGGAAACCAGGTTCAAAATAAGTAAAAGGTGGTGGTTATGCAGGTAATGGACAGCAAGACTCTAAAAAAAAAACAACAAAACAAACCCACAAACAAACAAATAAAACCCACTACAAAAGCAAAACCAAACCAAAAACCAAACACGAACCAATACCTTTTCAAAGGATGTTCTGAACGTAAGAAATTTATAAGGATGAAAGGGAAGGATGGAGAAATTGTGGAAGAAAGATCAACTACAGGATATGAAACAGGCTGTCACAAGCACTCAGGAAATCCCTAGAGCTGAAAATAGCTGGAGGCTCAGAGAGCATCAGAGGGTAATTACCATACATGCATATATGCAAACGCAGTTTTTAACTCTTCCTTAGGCATCTGCTTACAAGACTGAGTGAGATGGGCTCTTGATCTGAATCTGTAAAGCTGTCCTTATGTTCATTCAAGTCACAAAGTTACCATTAAAACTACAAGATTCTGATTATTTCTACATTGCAGTAATATTTGACTATAAAGATTTTAGAAGCTAATACAGTATGTTTACCAAAGAGCTTGCAGCATGTTGAGTCCTTGCTTAGCATATGCTTATACTTGGCTTGCTTCTAGTTAGTTCTGCCTGCTCGTGACTTTCAAGTGTTTTACATTTACACCTATCTGGCTAATCAATAGTAGAATGACAAACTCCTACAAGAGCTTCTAATATGAAGTGAGGGCTAAAGCTGTGTGGAAACTGAAATGTCATAGAATTTAAGGAAAAAAAAAGTGAAGCTGCAGTGATGTGGGTGATTACACAGTCCTAACTTTCCAATGCAGCACAAGTTTTCAGTGCACATTCTGAAGGGTATGTGAATTTAATTGTAAGTGAAAGGTGCTGAACTGAAATGTCTGGGTTGCTAAATAAAAATGTGCACAGCATAGCATTGGCAGTACCTGCCTCTTCATATGGTCCTGCCCATACATTGCAGCTTTGACCTGGCAAAAATATCTTGAAAGCACTTTTTTTCAAGTGGGCTGGTAGAGGAAAAACTCCAAACCTACAGTCCCAGCTGTAGGTGTTAGGCAGGTACATCACAGCTCAAGGTTTCTGACCTATGAAAAAGCAGAAGCTTTGTGACTTCAATCCAACTAGTAATAATTGGTTTGAGGGCTGACTGGAAGCAGGGGACAGAGACCTGATCAGCATCAATTACATGCAAAAGTCTATTATAAAGGAGCAGGAGGAAAAGCCAATTAAAGTCATAAAACTGCCACAAGACCGGACTGCTGGAGGACACAGTTAATGGAGGTCAGCCTTCCTGAACCTGCCAACTATAAAGCACAAATTTTACATAACTAGTAAAGAGCCAGGAGTAACTTCCAGGCTGGAGATGACAATGAGTGCTCAAGGGTCTTATTATGTCCAGCACACATTACGGGATGGCTCCCTTTCCTTCATAGGTTGGAGAGCACATCATCATTGAGGACCTGTGCACAAGCACTGGTTTGCTGCTGCTCAAAAGGTGCACCCCAGCTATGCACACAGCTCAGACTGCTCTGAATGCTACCAGTGAACCTCAGGTGACAGGAACAACATAGGTAATCACTAGTAAGGAGGAGGTCAGATCAGTACAAGTGTCAGAAGAACATCTGGATGAATGTTTGTACTTCATGACAAAACTTGTTCTAAACTTACACTGAGGAAGTTGTGAGTTGCAATTGCAACACAGATATTACAGGACTTTTCTCATATTCCAAACACATTTAGACCTGTAGAATCTCTTGTAGCATATTAATATGGAACAAGACTTTCAAGCTGAAGATAGCTGTCAATGATCAAAGGTAGCTGTCTTTGTTAGAAAGTATTTAGTTTTCCAGCTAGCCTCAAAAAACTTTCTAGTGAAATAAATTTCAGTATGATTATTTAGTAGTGTAACAAAACACAGCATGACTATATTTGAACAAGCAGTTCTGATAGTTATAGCTGTCCTGACAGCAGCCACTAATTTAAAAATAATTACACAGAACTCAGTAGGAGCTTTTGTTAGGAACTGTTTTTTTTTGAAAGTTTTACTAAGAATTAATAGGTTCTTTAGAAGCATGAATTGAAATAGAGAAAAAAATCATTTTGTTTAGAGAAAGTTCTTGTTCATTTACATTTCTGTAAAATACAAGCTAATGAGATGCTTTGTTTTATGCTCTAAACATGACTTGAGCAGCTCTTAAAACAATTTCAGTTGTAGAGACTGAAAATTCCTGGGTGTGGCACAGACAAAATGGTATTCCCCAGGACGTAAATCTTGTGGATACAAAACATTTTAGAGAAAAGATCCTTAAAATACTTTGTAGAAAGGGAAAAGAGCTATGTACCAACTGCCAGTGGGAGGAACTGAAAAAAACCCCAAAACAATCAGAATGTGATTTTAACTTGAGGAGAGGGCTAAGGAACCTTAGTACATCTTGTCTCCTACCCTTCAAGTCAATCCATGCTATGTCTTTTAGGAACTAGGATGTTCTATGACATCCATGCTGATATACTGAAAATAACAAGAAAAACTGGAAGATAAAAGACAAGGACAGGAAATCTTCCACTCCCTTTTTAGCCCAGGAAAGTCAGAACTGGCAAAGCTAGAGTTGCAGTAAGAATGAGCAGTTCACAGACGTACAGGGAACAAGACAGAAGAGCTAAGTTCAAAAGTAGATGGCCCTATGCCTGTCTGATGCAGCACTGACCACCAGCATGTAGCCTAAATTTCAACAGACTACAGTAAAAGTTGATGATATTTGCAGTGATCACAACCTGGAGGTTGTAAACACTTAAAATATAAAAATATATGTGTTTATTAATATATATACTGGAGGGAGGCAGGTCTGGGAAGAAAAGATTAAGTCCTGGAATACTACAGCAATACTAAACTCTTGCTAATTTCTTTCTGACAGTTGACCTTTGATGATTTTGTAGATTCATAGAATGATTTGGGTTGGAAGAGACCTTTAAAGGTCATCTAGTCCAACTTCTGTGCAATGAGCCAGGATATCTTCAACTAGATCAGGCTGTTCAGAGCCCTATTCAATCTGACCCTAAATGTTGCCAAGGGTGGGACATCTACACCCTCTCTGGTCAACCTGTGCCAGTATTTCTACCCTTCTTTAAAAGATGGGTGCAATGTTTCCCTTTTTACATTCACTACTTCATCCAACTGCCATGACTCTTCAAATATCAAGGACAGTGTCTTGCCAGCTACAGTAGCTAGTTTCCTCAGGACCTTAGGATGTATCTCATCAGGTCCCACAGACTTTTGTATGTTCAGATTCCTCAGGTGGTTTCAAACCTGATCTTCTCTTTCACTGGGAGGAACTTTGCTCACTCCAGTCCCTGCCTTGAGGTTTATCCACTTGAGAGGTGTAGGAAGAGAGACTGACAATGAAGACTGAAGTAAAAAGATTGTTGAGTACCTCAGCCTTCATTTCTTCTCATCTGTTGAGACCAGTTTACTGGTAGTTTTCATCACCGGGATCATGCTTTTCTTGACTTTTCTTTTCTGGATGAAATACCTTCAGAAATTCTTATTATACTTAGCACCACTTGTCAATTTGAGCCCCAGTTTTGCCTTGGCCTTCCTGACCTCATCACTGGACAACTTCCTGACTACGCAACTAGACTCTATGCTCTTCCCAGTATACCCATCCTTACTTCCACTGCCTGTACATTTCCTTCCTGCACTTTAGTTTGACCAGCAGGTCTTTACTCAGTCATGCCATCCTCTTGCCTTCCCTTCCTGAGTTCTTACACATTTTATTTAACTTACAAAGAAAAATCCATTAAAAAAATTCAAGTTAAGCAATCTAGGATAATTTGTGAAAATTGTAATACATAAGGGTGTTATCTGAGAGAAGGGCATTCTTAAAGAGAGCAGCTCAGAAAGACACATAGGCACACTGCATTTCACAAAGAATTTCATCACTGTAGGAAGTGAAATCCCATTACTGAATCAATTTCCTTTTTGTTTTGCATTTTAGAAGATACTGAAAGACTGACTGGTTGCTTATCAGGGAATATATTCAACACTTTTAAACAAAGGGGCAAATCTCATTGACATGCTTGAAGCTATCAGTAAATGTGTTTGAGATTTAAAGACCGTGACAACCACCAGTCAGCTCTGTTCACTCCTTTCTTCCCGCAGAGAAGTATGTCGACCTCTCCATTACTGTGGCAAAGAACAACATTCTTATTTGGAAGAAAATTTTGCCCAGATTACAATATTTACTATTTAAGAGTAATATTCACACATGACTCAAGAATGAGAAAATGCTGTACTTGGTGTTTAAATATATACATATAAAGAAAAGGTCTGAGATTGGGACCCTCTGGGTGATACTTGAAAAAACTTACATGGGGCAGGATGAATATCTGCATTTAAGTATATGACAGAGGATGGGCAGAAAAAATTTAAGACCATTTCTATTATCCATATACTGGTAGCTAGTTTATATATTTTCACTGATATTCTTGTTTATGTATGGCAAACATTAAAACAATTCTGCATGTGTTAGGATTTTGGAAGCATTGGTGACTTTGGTAACACTACTGCCTTTTTGCTTTTAGATTGTGAGGTTGGGCAGTTAAGTCAAAAAAAGATGAATAAACTGATTCTGTTGGTCACTTTTCTCAGTTACTCTACTTTCATTTTTAATAGAACATTATTTTCAGCTTTATTACAGAAACTTCCAACAAACCCTAAGAAACACTCACTACAAAACAGCAAATTAATGTCCTTGATGAGGGATTCTCAAACTGCAATACTTTCAGATTTCCAACCAATTGTAGATCTACCATGTACCAGCCAATTGCTCTGTGACTTTTTTTTCTCTTCCTTTTAGCAAGTTGTAAAGTACAAGTGGGGAATAAAAGACTTAAAAGCCTTTTCAACAGAAAACTTTGACCTGTTGACTCTGTATAGCTACAAAATGAAGTATTTCCAATAGAATTTTGAAAGACCAATTATTTTTACAGAGCTAAAGCATTCACTTGTTAGCTTGCTAGTGCTCTTACCTGGTTTATTGAAGACTTCCAAGCCATAACTATCCTTATATACACTTCCCATGCATCACTGCTATTTATTCTATACTCAATAGAAAGCCAGCTTATTCTCCCAAATACTGTAAACTGCAGAAGACGCTATTCCCCATTCTGTGCTTTCAGACATTTAAATTAAGGAAAGTCCAGTTAAATTCTGGTTTGTTTTCCTTTTGTGTAGTTTTCTTCTATTTTTAACTTAGGTTTCTAATGAACCAAGGAGATAAGACAGAGGAAATGGAAAGGAGAGGGAAAACAATAGTTCCTTGCACTTGTCTAACCAAATATGTAGTTGCATATTAGTATCTTTGTTTATTCCAGTGACTTGTAGAATGATAATTCCTTTGACAGAGAGGATCAAAGCTTTTAAGAAGTATTAAAACAGGACATGAAAAGCAGAAGATATTTCCCATAGTGTACCACAGTTTTATGAAAGGTCAAAATTCAGGGTGTCTTTGTTCCACAATATTGCTTAAACATATTTTGTGTAACTAATATATCCAGGCAATATTAATTTCAGTAATTACTAATGCATATTCCTGCATTCTTAGAAATCAGAGGAGCAAACAGTGGCAGGTGTTAAATTTAGACTGTTTGTCCTCCATATAGGATAAAGAAGTTTGGAAAAATTCATTCCACTGTTCAAGGGAGAAAAAACATCTAAGTGTGTCAGACATATATTTCTTCTCCTAGAATCAATAGCTCTTTACCCAGTCCAATCTTACTGGTCGATACTGGTCAATACACATACCATGACAAAGAGAACACATTCCATAGCTTTCTTTAAGTTTTTGCTCTCCAGACTCTTATTCTATGCTTTGAAAGAATGAATATGCCTCTCATCAAAATCACATAACTGAAAAATGCGTGTTATCACAAATGTAGCATTTTGTGAGATCATTTATGTAAAAGGCAAAGATTCCAGTTCTAGCTTCATTTTAAAAGCTTCTGGAAATAGAAAGAAAGGTTTATCTACCTGAACATGAATAGAATAAAAGACCTTATAATAATCCAGATGAAGGAGTAATTAGTATATTCAGTAGCTCTGAAAGACAGGATTCTGATGAGATCTAACCAGACAGCTTAAGGATATCTAACAAAGTTAAAAGGTGACAAATGTAAAGCAATGCAAATGTGATGGTAAAAACTTCAATTACTATTCCTAAATTAACCATCTGAAAGATTGATGGAGGAAACCTAAAAGCATCCTGGGCACCTCATTCTATCTGCTAAATGAGCAGAACTTGTAAAAAAAAAAAAAAGTGTTGAGAAACAAAATACGACTTTAATCTTGCACAAATACGCCTGAAGGAATGAAAATTCCACTACAGAAATTAATGCTGCAGGTTCACGTAGAGTTCTTAGCAATGTTGCTTTTGAAAATTTATCACAGAATTAGAGAAGGAGCATAAAATTCTGGACAAAGGATTACAAGCCAACACTTTTTCAGTCAGGACCGACTAGTTCAGCCATAGATACCAGTATCAGAGATACACTACGCTCAGGTACAAGCTAAACAACGTAAAACCATTGCAGTGACTTACCAATTCCTTAACTTCTTCTAATATCATAAGAGTTTAATCATTTGGATTAGAGAAAGAAATAAGAACTTTTATCTTTAACTCAAAGCACATGGTGATCAAAGCTCAGCAGTGGTAATGGACCGGTTCAGACCATAAGCTGAAAAAACAGGTGGCTATACCTAACTGATATCCAATTATGAATGTCTTTTGAGATGTCAGCCAACAGGTCTGTTGTGTATACACTGAAGTACATTTTATAAACCAAGACATTTTCAGTCAAGGTGCTATTCTCTCTAAGACACAGAGACTTTCAAAATCAAATCTATGGCTGTTTTAAATAGGAGCTACCTTATTACCATAGACAAAGCTACAGAAAGTTTGTAGATAAAATTCCAGGAAATAAGGTTTGGATCCAACTGAATTACTTAGTAAAAAAAGTATTCTACAGAGGGACATGGCAGTACTTTACTTTATGTGCTAGTGTCTCACACTGAATGGATTTTGGCTTTGAATTTGCTGAGCAGTTATGACGATGACTATCAGTAAACTACCAGTAATAGATTTAGCACTATTAAGAAGAGTATAGCTTAAATAAAGTAAAGCAGATGCAGTTCTGACCTGGTGAGCACAACAAAGGAAGATGTGCAACTACATCTTTGCTTACTACACAATAGTTCATAGTCTGTTTACAACTGGCAATCATAGTAGGGAGTAATAACTCCACCAGTTAAGTCCCCTTTCGGGCAAACAGCTGTTCTAGGGTTTACTCCAATTCTAAAAACCCCAGACAACATAACCAGTGATCAGGCTTACTTATGGAATTAGATGTCTTCCACAAAGATGCAAAAGAGTATGTACATGCATGTGTGCTAGAACATATGAACATACACAGCACTTAAGTTATGCACTGATATAGATGCTCTAAACCAAATTTGGAAACAGATTCCATAAGGAGTGTACTAGATAAAATAGCAAAAACGGTGGTAGAAGTATGTATGGCAAAAAAAAAAAAGAAAAAAAGGGGGCTTTTACTTTCATTACCTATTACATATGATATTTTAACTTAAAGTGTTGCTCAAAAGTATAATACATCTGTAAATATAAAATGCTAAATTTTATATACTAAGCAATTGATGTGCTTGTCTGATCTTTTAGGAAATGATGAACACAGAAACTCAGTGTGCAAGCACAGCTGTCCTTCAGTGTTGTACAAAGCTTTCTGAGAATATTGGCTTGGATATCTGCAGACTATCACACCAAAATGGTGAAATAGAATTTACTCATGGTTGCATAGAGTCTGCCCTGAAATCCTGGTCAAACCCAGAAAATGCATGTTGATTAAACTCAGAAGATGACTCTTTCACTGCCTGTCCTTCTTCTTTGGCTAGAATAAAGTGAGTTACCTATTTCACAGCCTTTTTGAATCATAGCCATCTACTTTTTTTTCCAGCCATCTACTTCATTTCCTAAAACACTTGGAGTTCTTAATTAAAAAATTCCAGGGGTCCTGGATAGTGCATTCTGTGGCTTCTCCCTGTCAGGCTGCAGTGACACAAAAAGCATTACTCTATAAAAACATGCATTATTATTGTCAACAAAATTCTGGTTTGGCACATATACTGATCCTAGTTACTTTTAACAGCATAACCTCCACAGAGAAAAGGATTGATATGACAAAAATTGAAGGTCAGAGAGAGTTTAAACACACCAGAATAGAAGATAGCCTTAAAATACGGCATTTATAAAAGAGATACTGCAGTTTAGCAGCATGAAGTATTTTGTATTGAATAATTCAAGAGAGTCTGGTTCAGAATGCTAACCTAAGTGCTAATTAGCCATAGCAAGACACTTACTTTCAACAAAAACACAAAATAAGATCTAATTAATGACCATTTCTAGTGGCAAAAGATGAAGTTATCTAATTTATCTCTGAAAAAAAAAGACACTAGAAGAGAAACAAAATTAAAAGGGAGCTTTAAAATAAAAAAGCATTTCAAAGGCTAGATTCCTGCGGGCATTTCAGTGCCTATGGCATACTGCTCTGGTTAGCCCTTGACACTCATCCTTGCAAGAGTGAGGTGATTATTTCTCTTTAGGAGAAATCCCTTCTATGCCAGTAAACAGAGAATAGAAGTTGTACATTATTTAAACTGAGGTATGCATACAATTGGAGCAAGAAAGCAGCATACCAGAACCCATATATTATTTTTTTAACTAAAAAAGGGACTAACTGAGCCTGCACAACTCTCAGACTAAGTCAAGAAACTCCTCCAGCAGCTGATTACACATTACTCTGCTGTACCGTGTTTTTCACTGTTTGATACATCACATTATTTCTCAACTGAAAAGTGAGGGCATATGAGTGCTATTTATAGAACCCAGAAAATTTGATAACACAGAGCAGGAGGTTGCTAAATCATAGCTAAATGGAGAAAGGATTCTTAATGGGATATAGTGTGCTCAGTGAAACTGTTTCCACTGTTATCAGCCATATTATCTACAACACCCATTTGATTCAAATTACAAATCCAACAGTAATACAACAAATAAACCCCAGCTAATAAGCCATAAAATTTCAATTGAATGCTTCCATTAAGCATACATATATAAACTAGCTTCAAATTAAATGACACCCAACTCATGCATTTTACTGTTCTAAATATTAGTCACATCAGCAGAGTATTTTCACAGTAATGCTAAAATTGTTTTATTTACTTGTGTTATGTGCATATTTTAAGTGATCGGTAGTGCTGATCAAGGACACAGAAGGACAGATGTTTAATTGGCTGTAGGAACACAAGAGTGAATTCTCAGTTGTCAAGTTTCAGGCAGAAGTTCAAGAGAAATACATGCCCATAGCTAAGCTGAGTCTCATTACTGTGTTTGAAATGCCTATTGAAGACCTCCTTGATTAGTGAAGTATTGAAGTTTATTTATTCTTGCCTCAGAACTGTAGTTTACTTCTGATTTAGTTCCACAGGAACACAAAGACAGATCATGATATGAAAAAAATAGTCTCCACTAAAAATCTGCAAGTCATGAGCATGATTTCTTTTTGAGAGAGTCAAGACTCTGTAAGTGGACTCAGCTGAAACTAGGATGTGAGCTCCTCCCTGCAACATTTCTCAGCAACGACATAACACCATAACCATGCCAAGTTGGTCTGCTTGCAATTATGCTTTTCCTTTAAAGAAACGTTTGCCATTTAATTTCCAGAAACCCATCACACTTTTTAAAAAATTCATTTCAGGAATGGAGCTATAAATAATTCTACAATCTTCTTCCTGTGTTTGCTTCTTCACATTCATGCTGACACAATTTTTCTACCTTCCTTAGCATGTGTTTAAGTATTTGCATATTTTGTCATACAGATATGCAAAATGAAGCCCCTACATCTGTATTATTGTCCATTTTCAGTCATTTTCCAGTATTGGAGTCACAAACCTCATGAAAACAGAAGCTGTACAGTGCCAGTGAAATTCTCTTGAGTCTCTATTTAGAAAGCTACCGGCTCCTACAAATATGATGTTCTGCTGGTTATCTTTTTTCTGCATAAAGCTCAGCAGTCTTGCATTCTTCACTTCTGTATAGAGAGGTTCCATCTCTCAGAAAAGGCTACTGTGATCGTATGCCCCTTTGACATTGGCATCATAACTATACAATGTTGAATGTAATGGGGCCACTGGGACACAATTTTCTTCTAACTTTATGCAAAAATACTAACATAGGAGTCTCTGGAACTGTTTAAAAGGTTTCATAATACAGTATTTATTTGGAAAACAGCTGAAAATCAAGTAATTGGCTCATTAGTTCTTCCTTCTACTACTTACTGAGATACTTTTCTCTTTAACTTACCAGGCATTATAATATTGGAAAAACCTAGTTTCCTTGTTATGGATACTCCATGGGTAAATCTGGATGTATACTCTCTCCTAATTTGTTCTATGTCGCCATGAAGTAACTGAAGAGAAACTGCCAGACCTGAAAATGAAGAGGAAAACAATGAAAAATAAGACATTCAAACAGGTTATGGTCATCACTACTTCTTAAAACTTATAAATATTTGCAAGTATATGTGCATTCCTGAGAACACAGAAAAATCAGAGGAACTTCAGTTATACCAAACCAACCCACTTCAATTTTTAAATGTATTTGGGAAGGGCACCAACATCCAAAAATCAATGAAGACTTGAAAACAACTACCCATGAAAGAACATTAGCAAATTATCACTGATGTGAAACTGAGCTATGATGATGTGTATCAAAATTATCTCAATAGGGATGGACTGAGGTCTCAACTAAAAAAAGAACTATAAGAAGATAAATTTAAGGAAATTTCAATCATTAATACTTGATACCATTTCAATTTTTGAATTCCTTCAACACAATCCCACCTTCATTGATATGCAAGAAAAGGTGCACATACAATGGTTGCAAGCCAAGGGTGAAACACAGTAGCCTCATTACAGTGCATCACTTAATTTGATACAAAGTTATACAATTTCTTGATCCAAAATCTGAAGAAACAAAATCTAATAAACCAATATAGGATGATCAGTATTTTTTAGTTAGGAACTTTTACTTCATGATGACCCAAATGACAATATTTTTTTCAATATTCATCAGATTTTATCAATCATACTCTTTCTTATGTTTGCTAGAAGACATGCAAAATGCAAGGGTGGTCATACAATAATTTTCCAATATTTATTGCTCTAGAACCAAGGAAGTATAACTTCATCTACTACATCTGCAGTATACAAATAAATTGCAAAGAGCATACTTTGCTACAGCTGAGATTAACAAAAACAACAGTCGTGTCTTTTGGTTTCTTCAAATGTAATCTCTGAGGAAAGTGTCAGAAAGATACAGCTTGCAAAGATTAATCTTCCCTGACCTTCAACAATACCACAGCATCTCACGTATCAGCACACAGATCAAGGAGAAGATAAAAGCAAACTCTTCATATACTGGAGATAAACAGACAACTCAGAAGAGTCATAACAAACTAGAGATTAAGCTAAGGCAAATAACATGTACACACAGACTGAACAACAAGGTCATCAGTCCTTTCGGCTTTGAAAGAAATTTCCCCTACAACCATGTTACTATTTAACTGAATAAATTTACTCGAAATTTGATGGTTCCTAAAATCAGAGCTTGAAAAATCTGTACTAAGTACTGCCAGTCCAGGCTTCTGCAGATCAGATATCTAATTACCATGACAACTTTTATATTTTTCCTCTTACCTGCACTTACATTTTATTATTTTGGCAACTCCAGAGAACATGATACTCTGAGCAAACTCTCCTTCTCATGAAAAACATCTTGCCTACACATATCCAGCTGGGTACATAAACAAATCTTACAAGGAAAAACCTTCAGGGAAGTCTATTCTAAGGACTGTATTTAATGCCATGGACATTAATTATTTTTGTAGAGGAATTGTTCTGTGGTTATTCAGTGAACAACTTTTAGGAAGTATGACAATTATTATTGGTGTAGGTGAGAAAACAAACCATGCTGTGGCTACCTGGTGGTACAGGAGCTTGGCACAAAGTCATACAGGCAAAATTAGGGCTCTCTTAGAGCAGGTGAAAGGTTTTTCATTGCCGTAGGGGAAGAGCTAGGTTGGGTATATCTCAGCTATAAATATGGATATTTAGCCCACCTCCAATCTTGCTTCTCTTATATTTTAAGAAATTGCTATACATACATATGTATAATCATACCCCCATATGCCCCTATTGCACTGTTTCCCTGGAAACCTAAAAAACCTCCTGCTGATCACATCAACAACAGCATTAATCAGATATTGTACACCGCCTGGTGTTGAGTAAAGTTATTGTGTTTTCTAAACAAAAGTTAAAGACCCCAAATCTAATTTTCATTAAGCACAAATTTCACAGATCTCCTCAATGAAATTTATTTAGCTCAAAAACGAGATTTCAAAAAACCTCATCAATGGCATAACTGTTTTAGCTTGAGAAAAAAAAAAGCTGTCAAGATTTGAAGTACATACTCATTTAGGCCCAGAAAGACAGTAGAACTCTGTATTTCATGGCATTTATTGTTAGAAAATAAAGAGTCATCCCTTTACATCCAAAAGCATCAAGAAAATCTCCCAGTGAACACACTTGAAACACAGGTTAGTCATTTTATCTATAGTTTAGATATATCTTTGGAATATAAATGGTATGAATTCCCCAGCTCTTTAGAATAAAGAGGAACACTGGACTATAGATATGAGAATTTTAAATGTTATATGGTGTAATGAGAGCAGTTAATAGGAAATATTGAAAATAAACCAGAATGGAAGCAGGGCAAAGATGCACAGGGAAGGAAGTCTGAACAAACTGCAAAAAATCAAGGTTTCAAGTTAACAATTTTACCACTGAGGATCCAGTTGCCAAATGAAAGGCAATTAACAAGAAGGGAAGTGGAACTGATAAATGTGGTTAGACGGCTAAAGTTAGGAGTACATGGACTTTACATAATCAGTGAAAAGATGACAATTCCCAGTTAAGCATTTGGATTGCTCTCTCAAAGCTCCACTAATTTTGCAAGGAAACCAGGCTTCCCCACATTAAGGACCTAAAATCGTAAGAGGCATACTGAGGTGTGATAGTCCAGTTACAGAATACGTTGCCTGAATTCCCAGTGATTTGTTACATTCAGGACACTGAGATGGGCAAAACGAACATATTGTATATGAAAAGTCAGAAATGTATTAATAGCCCTAATGAAAGATGCGACAGTGTAATCAAACAGTTACCATTAGTCCATTTACAATGGTACTAGCACACTTCAAACCAAATACTGTTAAAATGACATAAATACACACAATCTTTCCAGTAAGTATCTCTTGCTCACCCTTCCACTGACCATCTGGGTCTTAAGTTCTATGGCTTCAGCCTGCGTAGGTGCAGTATGGTGACCATATTATCAGCATCCCAAGTCCTTAGCCATGAGAAGTAAGATGTTGCCTGTTTCTTCCTTCTGTCTCTATAGGCTTCTCTTGGACTCATTTTTATGTTTGTTAGTTTGATTTACATCTTTTTATTTCTTCATTAGTCCACTACTCCACACTGCATCTTAACTGATCATATATGATGGGGTTTATATATGCCACATATCTGTTCTTTTCTTCTCTCTGTTTCCCGTAAAAGTGGTTTTATTCTGCTCTCAAGGTCACAGTATTTGATGGCCAATAATTGGCCAGTGGTGAGTTGTTCATAGGTTTGGGGCCTCTAGTATCATCCCATGCCAGTAATTCCAAGGTTCTGGCCACATGCCTTTACTCTTCTATGTTCCATTTTTGTCTAGGGTTATAGGCAGTTACCTCTACACAGAGTAACTACATGTTATAACTATTTGTTAAATGCAAAGCATATCTACTAAGATGGTTACACCACACAACTGCGGAAAGTTGAGCCATAGCAAGAGCAGATAAAGTTTATTAATTTTTCATTAGATATATGCTTTGACAAGTCAGAACAAATCTCCAGGCAGGCTAAGACAAGTCCAGACGGCCAAAGCCAGATACATAATGTGAACCAATTTTCAGCTAAACACAAATCCTGTAGCCATTTGCAAGCTACAGCAATCCCATATTTATGGGTCTATAAAAATACAATACACTTGCCAAAGAAAGTAGACACTCATCATGACTGAGGAACCATGCATTTGCAGTAAATGTCATGGGGGAGAGGTACTTCAAAAAGATGAAATAACTCACATTTAACAAGGGACTACAGTTTGTATCCTTATTATAAATTGAGCTACCAGACTGTCAATGAGAGTTAACTAACAACATTTAAACCATAATGACATATCACAGAACAATTCAGATTTTCTCAAGGTTGCAGATTCAGCTGAAGAGGGACTCCCTCAGACACACTGCAAAACAAAGTGGAATGAAGAACTGACAAGTTGAAACGCATCACTGTTAATCTAAAAGAGGGGAGATTTAGATTAAATGTTAGGAACAAATTCTTTACTGTGAGGGTGGAGAGGCACTGGAACAAGCTGCCTAGAAAAAACTGTGGATGTCTCATTCCTGGAGATGTTCAAGGCCAAGGTGGATGGGGCCCTGGGCAGGGTCACATCCCTGCCAATAGTAGGGGGCTGGAACTAGATGACCTTTAAGGTCCATTCCAACCCCAACCAGTCTATGACTCTATGATTCCTCACCAAAATGTTACCAGAATTTTGCCTACCACAACAGCCAGAAGGTCACTGAATTCAATTTACAACAGATAAAAGCTATCACTGTGAAGAAGAAAGGGGTGGAGGGGAAATATTACTGCTTCTAGAAAGGAGGCTCAATCACCAGAGAGTAATGACACAGGGTCAGGGTAGAGAAGGCTTCCAAAGAATTTGGTCAGCAGCCAGTCTGGAAGAGATGGAGAAGACACTCACAGAAAATGAATACAGTCAAAACAATGCAGAGATACTCTTTCTTTACGTGGAGACAGAAAATAATTCATGAACAATTCTCCTATGGAAACATGACTTTTTCTGTTATGTAACAAAGCCAATGTCCTATAGTTTCAATTTATTCCACCTGATGATGTATGTCAATATCAGTTCTTTATCATCTCTTTTCATACACACAATAAAATTATCAGCTTTAGAAAAAATTAGAGCATTTCGTGATGCACAAAGCAAAACAGAGAACTGCAACATGCCCCTATACACTGCATCTGACTGTGGCTGATAGAATCTGACCATCTCTGACACCTAGGGTTTACCCAAAACTGCATAACTATAGGAGCTAAAACATAACAATGAAAATGATTATCCAGTCTCTGAAGAACTGGTACATTTTCTTTAATTAGATACATAGTATAGCTTTGTCCGCTCAGAAAAAATTCAATTACCTCCCTAGTGGTAATTAAAACCTCTTGTGTTAGCTATTATTCTTTATTTACCCCAGTCCTGAAATTACTACTACAATACTCTGTGTGGAACTGCAAATACACATGCTTTTATTTATTTATTTTTTCGCAAGCTAGTAGAATTTCTATTAACTTGTACTAAAGTTCAGCACAGATTATTTTTATCATTCAGAAGATAGAGAATGCAGAAAATTGACAAGCTGCTGAATAAACACCCCAGGTTTTTGTTAGATTTGTCATTTTACCCTCAAACAGCTTTTGTACTGCATTATTGATTTCTGCATTTAGTTATAACAAAAGGCAACTGTTCATTATGCTTATAGACCCTTTATTTGCATTTGAGCTTCTGGGGGGAGGGGAAAGCATTTATATTCAGCTTCTATCTACTGGCAGCGGAGAATCCTAGATCATATTAGAAAGAAAATGCCTAGCAGCTGCTCAGGAAACTGATAAAAAAACAAAACCCTCAAAGAGAATGTTATTCAGCACTGTTTGTATTTTAAGAAAGGTAATAAAATAAGGCATCTGTCAAAATAAAGCTGACTAAGGATGTTGTATTCTGAGGGCATGCAGGTGTTCCCATTTCTGGTAGTGTTTAAAGTGCAAAGGTAAAAAGGTAACAATAGAAGGTAAAACCAGTAGTTTTCCACAATGCTATTGGCAAACAAATATTTTATTGATTTAATGTGATCCAGGGCAAACAATTGCATAAATCTCGGCCACAGCAAAATCTATGTAGTAAATCCCACAAATTACAGTCTGGGAATAAAGAGATAAAAAAGAGAGGTATATTCAATCCTTGAAGACTTAATTCTGATTGCTTTGTCTTTTCAAAGAAAACCCTAAACTCCTCTTTTCCTCAGCTTTAAATTCTGTATTTTACCTCAGTGAAAAAAGAATGCATGAATGTCATTGTAACATTTTGTCAACTTTCTTGGAGCTTCTGTACTCAAGATTGTTGTCAGAAATGCCCTCAAGTGTGGAAAGCAGTTTGGTTTTTTATTCTTCATATGGAACATAAACACTTAAATGCAAATGACATTTATATGTCACAGGAAAACTGGCTTGGAATTTCTTTCCAGAGTAGATGGTAGAGTCTCAAGTATTTCTTGCCAGAATCACCACAGGAGAGAGGACAAAGGACCAAAAGGCTAAATTACTATTATAAGCACCTAGTCTAACCTCCATATACAGACCATAAAGATTTCAGAAATAATTGCTTCCATTTTTGCCTTAGTAAGCCCATTACTGCCCTTTACTATTAACAATATGCATGCTATGTTAACACTACATTTCCACACTTGTTAGATTGCAAAGATGAATTATCTGGTGAAAAGATTTTTAAAATTACATTGTTACATACCATTCTGTTAGCTAAAATATTAAGGAGTGCACAAAATACAAATTTTTACAAGTGTTTTATATTGTTTCTAGTGCAGATAATGGACAAAAGGTTCAAGAACCACTTGTTATTTTCTCCTTCATGAAGTGTAGCTCTGTCATACAAACAGAATTGTATTAGAAATTTAACTACTTGCATTCCAATTATGTGTCTTATTTCAAATAAAGAAACAGAAAATACTTAACTGGTACCTAAACAAAATGCCAAAAAACAAATCATGAAATATTGGTAACAATTGCAAAGATTTTGTAAATATAATTCTTGAAGGAGCTAAAATCACACATATATGTTCTGTAATTTTCTTCTTTTGAAATAATGTTAAGATGTTTTATTCTCTTAGTAGATAAGAAAGTCAACAGTATCCAACAGTAACAAGCAGAATGACTTTATGGAAAAGGCTTATAAAATTCTCAATACTGAAACATAACTCAACTCCAAATATGAGCCAGCTATTGTCATTATGCAGCCTTACCTAGGAGTTTCTGTGTTTAAATCAGGTGCCATTTCAACCACATGCAGAAATAGTGTGGCCAGCAGGACCATGGCTATGATCCACCCCCCATACTCAGCACTGGTGAGGCCACACCTCAAATCCTGTGTTCAGTTTTAGGCTCCTCGCTACAAGAAATACACTGAGGTGCTGGAGCATGTCCTAAGAAGGACAATGAGGCTGGTGAAGGGACTGAAGCACAAGTCCTGTGAGGAGCAGCTGAGGGAGCTGGGCTTGTTCAACCCAGAGAAGAGGAGGCTCAGGAGAGCCTCTCTCCATCTCTGCAACCACATGAAAGGAGGTTGTATCCAGGTGGGGGTCGGTCTCTTCTCCCAGGCAGTCAGCAATACAAGAGGGCACAGAGCTGCTCCCAGGGAGGTTTAGGTTACACATTAGGAAGAAGTTCTTCGCAGAAAGAGTGATTGGGCACTGGAATGGACAGCCCAGGGACGGGGTGAAGTCACCATCCCTGGAAATGTTTAAGAAGAGACAGGAAATGTCCCTTAGTGCCATGGTCTAGTTGACAAGATGGTGTTGGGTCATAGGTTAGACTTGGTCGCCGAGGTCTTTTGCAAACTAGTTGATTCTCTGATTTTCATTCTTCTCTAAAAATGAACCTTTTAGCAATAACCAAGAAAACAATATCCATTTAACTTTATTAGAGCCCTTATCTCCAGCATAGTCTACAAGTCATGCTTTATGAAGAATACTTGCAGATAACTACCCCAAAAATCTACCTTGAACTTAACTTTTGAAGTCCTTATGGCAGAATCAGAATGTTCACAAGCAACAACATAAACTGCTGTAAAAATGTACAAAATTACATCTGACTGGTCTGTAAGTTTGCCACCTTTGAGGATTAATATATTTTCCCAAGACTGTCATGAATAATATTCCATGGTAGATTAGGCTACTCATGTGTTTGGGAAAAGGGTTTTAGATAAGATGGCTGAACATCATCCATCTTGTAAAAAGTACCTGAAAAAGTAAAGTTCTACAAATCCTTGTCTAAAAACCTGTTCTAAAACTGACTTTTTTCTATGTTGAAGTTGTCCTTCAGGACCATATGATCTCGGAACAACATCTTATGTGCAAAATTCTCTATATGTTTAATCTTCCAGCTTTAGCATTGGTTGAGTACAAAAATGAACGCCTTAATTCCTTGTGTGCTTAATGAAGAACATAAGAACACTATTCTTATTTTAAATTTATTTCAAATAGAAACCTTCAGTGACAACTAATTCTTAAACACATCAAACTGGAATACAAATAATCTCCTTGTCACAAAACGTAACAAAGATTAAAACTGACAGATTTATAAATTGTCCTAGAACAAGTAATTAAACAAGTGCATTTTCTGTTTAAATATTAGTGATGTGCAGGTAAAAAATACATTTCAAAGCACTGCTGACATCTGAGAAACCTGCTGATAAAATACAAATATCAGAAAACTTTTCTGTGATTAATTATATGCTCAGGAGTTACTTAAAAGTTAGGTGCATAATTCTGTTTTATCTTCTCTGTCAAGTAGATGTTACTACTCCTGCAATCATTCCTTCTCACGTTTTCCTAGCTACTGTTCCAGTCAATTGTCCTTTGTGAGCATATGCTTCCTTTTCTGCAGCTAAACCCCAGAGCTGCTCCCAGCAGGGAATGCACATTTTGTTTCCCATCCAACATTTCTCACACTAATTCACAGAAAAAAAGCTCTCCTTGCAAGAACTCAGAGTGTGGTAATGCTGTGAACTGCTGGGGTAGTGTCATGCAAACATAGTCAGGCTACTTCTGGTATCTAGAAAATACTTTAAGTTACCACAGCTCTGTTCCAAGAAATATCGTACTCTGTAGACTTATACTGAACTATCAACTCCCTGCTGTATTTGATGTCTTGTAGTTTTTCATCTTACTAAGTGTGAAAAAATGATGCTCCTTGGTTAAGGGGCCTCTGCAGTTTCACCATTGCAAGGTAAATAATGACTCTAACAGGCTTCCTCCTCCAAATCAAGGAATTTGTAAAGCAAAGCTTACTTTGAAATAGGAGATCAAACAAAATATATGTTTCTTTAAATTTGTCAGTGTTTGACAGTAACCATGGAGAAATCATATTATTAGAGTGCCAAGCAGGTAAACAGGCCTGAGAAGGCATCTCCTGCCCCAAAGCAAATACCACTCATCTATCCAACTGCTTCCATTGCCACACTTGTCTCCAAATGTGGATCTTGTCAGAGGAGTTCATGCACTGGGCCGGTCTATCTCATGTCTTCTCTGACTGAGCCCCATATGACTACTGAGCTAGACTGAGACTTAGTAACACCTGATACACCCTGGGGAAGAAAAACACCACATATGAAGTAAAAATAGCTCCCTAAACCCAATGATGTTTTATGAAACTTACTTTGGATTGGCTGAATTAAAATGATAGCAGTGTAATGAAATTTGCCTTTAAATAAGCAACTTCACTGAACTTCAAAAAAGTTAGATCTCATGTTAAAGTTGGTTCCTCTTTGAGCCAGTGTTGGATCACATAACCTCCTGAGGACCCTTCCAGCCTAACTTACTGATGAACAACTTTCTGCCTGAAGATGACAGATTGTCTTTCCTCATGATGGTATTCTTAGCAAACATCTGCCAACACATGGGCTTCAAGTCCTCCATGCCCATTTATCGAACAGTCTCCTCTTATTAGCCAACACAGCCTGGGATAACTCTCTGCCTGCAGATTTTTGCACAGGTACACGGAAACAAGTTTGAATTCAATGCAGATAGTAAACAAATAATTTGAAAAAAAAACCAACATGCATCTTTCTGTTTTGAAAAAGAAATAAAGTTTGTGGCTGACAAACTTAAGACAATCTTTTACAAATCAAACCACAGCCTGGACTTGTCTTAAAAACAGCCTCACAATTCAGGTCTTGCCTTCACCATATTTAAAAATTCATGTTCCTGACAACTTATAGATACGACATAGTAATTTCTGACTTTACTCTTTCTATGACATAAACTGAATCCATGAGGACATGATTTATGTAGATTTTTCAAGAGATGCCTTTTGACGCCTTACAAAACAACTAAAAATAAAAAAAAAAAAAGGTATACTCAATTGAAGAATGGCAAGAAAAATCCCACCATTTCAAATGTGTTTTGTCTAAAGCTTTAGGCACTTCCATCAATTAAAGTTAATGTATAACTAACAGCGTTTCCAGTGGAGTTGCAAAGTAAGTTTGGCATTGCGGCCACAGGATACACCACACTGAGGAGTTCAGTAAACATGCAATTAGGTTACATTACTCTTGTCTAGTTCATCAGAACATTCCAAGATAATGGCACAGGAAAAGACTTTCCCACTACATTAGCTAGTTTCATGGAACCCATGCAACAGTTCAAAGCTACACAGCAGCTAGATGTGTTTCTAATTTCTTATACCAGTAATTTAATCTCCATGAGATTTGAAAGGATTTTCACCTCCTTTGCAGTAACAACTGAAAAGCACATGTATCCTTGTCTAAGCTCTCACGAATTACTGCATCAGGCACATGCAGCTTTTCAAGACTTGTTATAAGGAAATCTAAATCCCTGTTTACACAGAAGCTCACAAATGAAATTATTAGGAGCCCAAAATAAAAAACAGAGCAAAGTAATGTCTTGCATCCCCTTTAAGCTATACAGTCTTTCTTCTCAAAGGAACATGAAATAAAAGAAATTTGTAATGCATTTTTCATCAATTTTTAAACAAGATTTTTATAAGGTAGTTCACTGGGGAGAATATTCACATGTAACACGAGACCCAAGTTTAAATCTCTCCTCTGTAGGATTTGCTAAGAGGACATGAATACAGATCACACTTTAAAAAATCATGCACTACTCGACAGGCTTTAGAGTCACTTCCACTTTCCCCATGGTATAATGAATATTTTCAGATCATACACAAAGTTGAATAGTTCCTGTAGGGAAGTCAGAGAAGCCAAGCAATTAGCATGCTCATCTGGGACATGTGAGACAGACTGAAAATCCTTTTCCAAAGGAGAATCTCTGGTCCTACATATGCAAAAATAGAAATGTGCTATTTTCCTTGTAAGAGGGATGTAATTAGGTGTGATCTCTATGCAGGAATATCCATTTTTCCACTGCTTTTTGCATTTTAAAATAAAGTAACTAGCTTCTGATTCTAAGAAAAAAATGCTATAGCAAAAATGCTATAGGATCTTACACCCAGCTCTACTCCAGATATTACTGAAACCTGTTTTGTTTAACAATTACAAAATCACATAAACCTAGTAGCATTTATTCTATAAATACTAAAAATTCAGAGTAAGAAATAACAATGCTACTTACAATGCTGTACAATTTGGCCTTTGCATTAAGAGTTTGATCTCCTACACAGGAAACCAGGTGTTTTCCAGTAGGCTGATACCTCACACCAGCAGCAAAGACTAGTGGTGGATGGTAATTGCATTCACTACCTGCAACTCCAATCTCTGTTAGACTGGAAACTTATGCAGAAAACACATTCCAGTTCCCACTTCAGCAAAGGATACTAAATTATCCCTGAGATTGAGTCACTTCCATTCCTGTACCACTGAGAAGAGGAAAGAGGATAAACATCTGTCCCCTGCTCCTTTCTGGGCTTTATTAAGAAGTGGCAGTCATTTGCCTTTATTTGATCCTTTTTAGACACGAGTTGAGAATAAGATGCAAGAGGATTCCGTTCTTAAGAATTGTTGTGAGTTGAAGTAGAAAGAGTACTTTTTGGGGAGTGGGGTTTGAGTGCTAAATACAGATGCCATAGTCTATCATTGTGTTACATGCAAGGCACTCAAAGTACATTTTGAGTTAGTTCCTTTTTAGTTTGCCCCAGAAAACTGGAAGAATTATTTTTTTTTCCTGAAGAATATTATGAACTACCTGATAAACTAGTTTAGTAGCGGGACACAACAATTTGTGGAAACGAAAGACTTTGTGTAAAATCTTCAAAGCTGAAAAGAAACCCTACAGGTCAGAACACGAAGAGGGAACAAGCTTGGAGGATAAACAATAGTCTGAAGCATCTTTGCTCTTGTTTGTTTACTGTGATTCTTTTCTTAAGTCTTTTGTAAGTCTTTTCAAGGTGATTTTACAAGGGCAAGTGTGATATAAGCCAAAAATTCAAGTTTTCCTACATTTGGCTCATACCTACAACAGCTCCTAAGGGAGGGAAAAGACGTGCCTTCTGTAATGCAAGGTTTTCTACCTTTTTGACAAGATGGCAAACAAAGCTAATGAGGCTTCAGAACCAGTCACTCAGTACTATTACAAAAAAAGACAGCAAATGAAAAATAAAAAGTAGTGTAACAACAATATTTTCCATGAGGTGTCAGCAGAAGTATCTGAACATATTGCTAAAGCCTTTCAAGTGCTTTTTCAGGCTGCTAAGGAATCACAGAAGAATGAATTTCATGTGTGCAATATAAATAACCTTTCACAGTTTATCTTTCAGTTGCTCAGTATCAAAGTGGCATTACTGTTCTCTTCCTCTTTCCAACCTTCACATGCAGATCTGTGCTGCTCTTCCCTCATCCTGACACCCCTTTCAAAATATAACTGCTAGCTTGAGTTTCCAGCCCCCTACAATTTGGAAAAAAAATATCATGTCCCACAGGTCTTTCATGCTTAACATTGTCATGAGAGAAAAACAAGATAAGCAATATATAACAGTGTAAACACATGTTGCACGGACAGTCAGAATGATCTAAGAGTAAGTTTGTTCATGAATATGATTAACATATTTAGGAATCTCAATATTATACTTAGTAATGCCTCCTTCTATTTTCACTACACAATTGTTATATTTATTGTCCAGTAAGATTCACAAAATTCTAAACCTTATATATACATATAGAATCAGATATGGTTAAATATATAACTTCAGTCTTAATAAATAACATGAGCTTTTATGTGCCTCTTGGTTCTCCACTATAGATTGTTAAACATATGTTTGCAAGAAAAACATTATGCATGAAATCAAATTAAAGAAGCGTGAAATCTGCTACATGAAAGGGATTACAAATGTAGTATATTGCAACATGGAAAATGAGACTGTTCTATACTCATATTTTAACTAATTGACATTTCACAAGGACAAAACAACATTTGAACACAAAGAGAGCAGACTCAGCCTCCATTTCAGGTTTCATTTCAAGTTTGGCCCCATCTTTGGATGACAGATTTGAGAAAAAGTTATCAAGAAAAAATTTCCTATAGGTCAAACCACCATCTCATAATAACAAAGGCCAGCTGTCTTCTATTCTTAAGTCTCACACACAAATGTATTTCAATGACAGTTCCAGTAACATATAGCTGACTGTGGAGGACAATTAGTAAGTTCTTAACTCCGCATCTTGCTCGGCATGAATGCAGAGCTACCCATAGGAATATAGATCATACTAGCAGCTCCCAATTAATTTTTTTCTGAAGTTGAATATTTAGTTATCCTGGTTTTGGCCAGGACAGAGTTAATTTGTCTGTGGTAGCCCCAAGAGGGTGTAGTCTAGAGAAGTGTGGGCATGTCTATACCACCTCAGGCCAGTACCAAGGATAGAAGTAAGAGACTCTCATTCTGGGAAGGAGAGTGTGGCTTTAGGTCAAGAAAAAGCATGGCAGGAGGAGAAAACTCATCTCCCATTTTTCACTGTCACCCAGGGTCCTTGGTGACACCCTCTTTTGTACACTTTTGTTATTAATATTATTGTGGTTACGGTTTATTTTTCATATCTCAACCTGTAATCTCTCCCTTTTGTCTTTCTGACCAGAGGGAAGGGAGTGGAGTGGCTCATAGTTTTCTTTTTAGTGGGAGTCCTAAGTACCATTCTTAAACCATGACAATAATGTCAATGGCAAATTTCACATTCCTGAGAAAAATATGAAGCAGAAATGTCAGGCAATATGGATCAATAATTTGATCAGCCCCATGGGAACAGAACTCTAGTGAACTGTAACTCCTCAGCACAGAATAAAAGTTTATATTACACAGTTCCTTGAAGAAAATTCCATGACTTTTTTCTTACATGAGCACATGAACAGCACTATTGTACATTTTCACTTGACTATTTTACGTTTCTTTCATAGACATTAGTCCTTCTAAAATAGAGCTACTTCATTTGCAAACCAAGAAACCTATAAGAATGCAAATAGAGAGCTGGAGAATTGCTCACCTGCATTGGAGCCTGTCAAGTTGTAACGTGCATTCAGCTTTTTAATGATATTCTCATGGATCTGATACCAGTCACTCTCTGTGTTGCACCTAGAAAAATTATAACTTTCTTAATTCTGAAATGGGAACACACATTTATCAGACCAGCTTTACAACATATCCCTAAATAAATCCTCTTTAGTTCATGAAACAAAAAGGCAATAGGATAAATAACAAAGCCCTATGAAACTACCTGTCCCAATGGAAAAAGTAAGAGTGCTCTTATCATTTGAGAAAGGCACCATGAAACACTAGCTTTGTGTAAGGATGGGAGAAAGACAGGAGCAATTATGCTGAGGAACTCAGCCGTGACCAAGTTAATTTCTGTATAGATCTATCCTTTAGCCCTAAACTATACAAAAATCTATCTTGTGACACTCAAGAGGAGACACAGGACTCAAGCTGATCTTAGCAGACAGAAAATTCTGTGCTCTACAACTTCAGTTATGGAAAACAGGATGTGATCTTCAGGAGGCAGTCAGTGAGAGAGGAAATTACATTTCAGTATACATTCAAAAAATAGCTGGTTTTCCATATGGAGAACCTGATGATATTCTAATGATCACTTTTTAAAATTTAGATTGAAGTTAAGCTTAGCACCAAACATGGTTTTGAGTGATATTTCTTCCATTTTTTTTTATTTTAAAACAGACAAAATTTAAAAAAAAACCCAAAAAACAACAATATAATAAGCAGACAAACCTAACAATTTTTAACTACCGGTGAACATTTATCTGACTTTAATGTCCTGGGAGTCTAAATAGGAGCCAGCCCACATGTCCACTGTTACACTAAATTGCTTTTCTGCAGTACTGATTCCAGAAGTTCTAATTCAACACCAATGGATACAAAGGAAAGGAGAAAAGCTGCCTGAAAGACATCCATGCCCTCAAGATTTGAATACTAACCCTGGGAGGGGTAGAATTTGCTCATATGCACAACAGTATGTGTCCCAGGTATATGTACTTAGAATAGACCACTCCATAAAACAAACCGTTCTTACTATTATGTCCAAGATGAGCAGGGATTTAAACGCATTGTGTTGCTACTCGAAAACTGAACTTTCTTCCAACTACAATTAGACAAAATCAACCATTTAACCAACCATTCATTTTTAAATCTACTTTTGATTTTTCATTCTCCAGCACTAAATACATTTTATACTTTTGTTATTCCTATACAGGTGCTTAATTTCACAAAAAGATACTCTATCTGCTTTTATCTGTAGCTAAAATGTACTCCCACTGGCTGCTTAGGAAGCACAAAGCATTTAAATAAGCCCTAAAACCATTTTATATTGCCATAAAAAGACAGCTCCAGAAGGATGTGAAAAATGCTGAAACATACACAAATATCTAAAAGTATGTACCCTTTATCTTTAATATTATCCCACTTTATAAATACATCTGTAGAACTAGTCAAAATTTCCAAACTGTAGGGAAGAAAAAAAAAAAGAAATTAGTTATTAACACATGTTTTTTGAACTACACTGCACTTAACACCACTGCTTCTGATGCAAAGTGACTAAGGTACTTCCAAAAATTAAGAAAAAAGCATCACTTACATGTAGACTTTCAAGACAAGGTCATCCTTTGAATCTCCTGCCAGCAAATCTGCAATACTGAGGACTGCACAGCCAAAGGGCCGCCTATACTGTACATTGCAGGCATTTTTCTTTTCTCCAGCTCCCATTCGTCCTGCCAAACAAAACACATATTGGATGCACAATCCATGGAACTGTCTCTCTCTCTTCAAACCACAGAAGGGAGGCAGCAAGCAACCCAGCTCAGCATCTAAGTAGACAATGCCAAGTGTACTCACTGGGAACCTGGTCCATCTCTATACTACATTCAGACAACAAATGGTACAGGAAGTCCACTAACTATGTGGTGATCTCGAAAGGTCTCAGACCAGAGGTTCTGCTCATCCTCTCATGACCTCCAGTCAACAAACAATACTTTCTGATACTCAGTGACAGCAACCTCATGACATGATATGGAAAGAAAGAAGACATTCAAAGGAAAGAGATTTGAAATAAAATATTTTTCCTAGCCTTTTCTATTTGATTTAAACACAACTGATCAATCTCCTTACTGTGTTCTGGCATTTGCAATTGCCTCTTTCTAGCCATATTATTCAATTGTGCACTGGCAGCTACGTATCTTTCCCACCAAGCCTTAATTTCTGACAAAAACCCCCTATGACTGCACTTGCTGCAGGGCAATGTCTCCTTCAAATATTCCTATGCATCAAAGCAGCTTGAAGAGTAATTGTTCATTTTCACACCATGCAGCATATAAATGTTATTTTAACTTTTCAGTATTTCAGACGTTCATTTATAAACTTGACTGATAATATATTTGAAAATTATACAGCTGGAAAAATTCTACTCATTATTGTTCTTTAAAACGTTTATTCTCACCAAATATACTTACATCAGAGTTTATCATATCTTTTTTGAGTCCTTGCCAATAAAACCAAAACACAGTATTTTGATGAAATACAAAACCAGTATGAAAAGTGAAAGAAAAATTATTCCTCAGAGCTGTAAAATAATATTTACTTTGTAACAAGTTGTTTCTGAACTCAGCACAAGTTAAGAGTGACTATATTTCAAACCAAATTATCCTTCAAAAGTAGGAATAGAAGTTATATTTAGCACTGCACTGATGCAACTAGAGACAGTTTACAAAGAAAACAATAACCCAAGAGGTCAGAACCAGACTCAAAGATTATTGTTTCACATCAGTACAGTCCAGAGAATAACTTCTTAAAATAAATACCTAACACAATTGTACACTTTTATTCTCCTCCACTTTGTTGTAAGGGACTTCATATCTGCCTATAGCATCAGGGATTAAAATTGTTATGAAGTGTGGCTCATTTTTCCCCTCTCCCCCTTTTTAAGGAGGTCAGGGATAAGACAAAATTAATCTGAACAATTTCAGATACACATCAGCTATTATGTACTAATCAGGCACATTAAATGTCCAGGCAAATTTTTCTTTGAACAAAGGATGCTTGAAATTACACTTTGGAACAAGAATGGACTCCCCAATGACAACAACATCATCTTAACACAGTTCATATTTGACACTTTCATTTTGTTTTGTGATAGTAACAAAGTATCCTGTATCTAAACTCAGTTAGGAGTACACTCGATAAATAACATAAAACAGCGCTGAGAAATCCAAAGCAATTTTTCCACCAAGACCCAGGAATTTTCTTTTTCAATAATTTATTCAAAGGTCTAGCTAATATAACAAATCCCAAACCTGACTCCAAGCAGTTTTCTTCTATTTACTGTCATATGTCTAACAAATGTAAGATTATACCTACCTATTCGGATAATGTGCACAGTGATATAGATGTCCTTCCTGAGTTCACTGCTACCCAAATCCTGCACAAGATTAAAACCTCATTATTTCTGACTCGCAATTAAAATGCAACATTGAAAGAGATCTGTACACACTGCTTTCATTGCCAGTGAAAGTGATAAATGAACAGTGACTTCATTTATACAGCATTAACAAATTATCCTTTCATCACTTTAAATTAGCAGTCGTGCACTTAACATGACTGTCCTAAAATATCATCGTTGAAATTTTGCTGTAATGCAGCATAATCAGTAGAAGAGAACAAGGACTTGCTGTGTGCTTTGAACAGCAACGATGTATTTGTGCAATTCCAAATATTCTGAAAGTACAGAGAGTGCTGCACAAACAATTGTTTGGACGTAAAAAAGCACATGGAGGAAAAATAACTGGTCCTTGTTGCAGGCAGAAAGCCTGGTACATATGACTACGTGGCAGTTTAGATGAGTGTCCACATACTGCCAGGAAATATTCAAACTGGGAGGTCAGCAATAGCCTTCAACCCCTCAATCTGGCCTTTAGAGCCGATGTTCATAACAACATACAAGTTTAGGGAGCAGTTCTGAGTCAACCACAGAATAACAACTTAATCCAACTTCTATTTTCAATACCCAGCACAAAAAAAGATTGAGAACAGGAAGAACTCACCACAAACAGAGAACAGTGTCTTTCAGGCTTTTCTGGACATTTTGGCAAACCATTTCTATTCAGTCTTAAAAAAAATCTTTCACTATAAGAAAACAAATATGACAAATACGTTGAACAACACTACAGCAAAAGTAGATCTCATTTTGATCTTATTTCCACATGCAATCTTCCTTAAGATAAAAATGAATGACATTTCTGAAAGTCTCAGCTGTATCAATAAAAAATCATGAACACCACACTAGTGAAGGGTGGTGATTAGATGCATTAGCTAAAAAAATTACTAAAAATTCAATACAAAAGAGAGGACTGATTGTCATTTGGAAGAATTATACTGTACGCCCTAGTACACAGAGAACCACTAGCAATAAAATCCATTTATCTTAGAACTGAAATTAGATGTGTAGTAGTTGGTATTGATTCTTGCTAAACAAATGTCAACACTGCCAAGCTTGTATTCTTTTTCATTGATAGGAAAATGATGGTAGGGGACATTTTTCCTACTTAACTCTATCAAAATCTCTCACTAGAGTACACTGATTTTAGCAGTCTCATAAGAGTCTTGGAAGTTCCAGCAGGGCCAATCTCATTTTTTAAATCCTGTTTTGCAATCCACTGGGTGTATTAAATACTGTGCTGATATAAGTACTAATACTGCTAGTAGGGAGACACAGAGAATCCTTACTTCCAAATCGAAGAGGGCACAAGACCCCATTGAAAAAGAAATAATTTTTGAAACATTTCCATTTGATAGTAGGTCCATTACGGATAAACTCTTAGCAATTCATGCCTGGGAAGGTTATGAAAAAACAAGCTTTTCATGTTTTGGATAATTTTCTCCAAGACACAGCCTCATAAGAAATTTAACAACCATATTTCTGTAGCGACAGATGTAGAATAAAGAAAAAGCAAAGAAATTAGAAGAATTTTATTTCCCTTCACCATCTCACCTCCAGCTGGCCAGACATGTGAATCTGGACATCCTGCAATGTTCAAATCAGAAATAAAATTTCCAAAATGCAACTACTTTTTTTTTTGGCTGCACCCACATCTTCTGCTTATTTCAGAGGCTAACATGGTTTCAAAATGCAGCTGGAAAATCACTAGGAATATGTTGGATAAGATCCAATTCAATAGAGACTAATTGCACCAGCATTTGCCTTGTAGAAAATCTGCATTGATCATTCACAGAATCATTCACGTTGGAAGGGACCTCAAAGGTCCTCTAAGTCCAACCTCCTGCTCAAAGCAGGGTCAGCTGTAAGGTCATACTACCTTGGTCATAGCTTTAGCCAGTTGGGTCATGAAAACCTTCAGCTACAGAGACCACAAAGCCACTCTGAAAAAAACATTTCGGAGTCTGACTGTACTCAATTTTTTCTTTACATCCAATTGAACATTCTCTTACTTCAGTCTGTATCCCTTGTCTCTTGTTGTCCCACCATGCACTGTTGATATTATTGACCTATTTGTAGGTAAATAGGGACAAACTTTTTAGCCAAGTCTGTCACAATAAGACAAGGAGTAATTGTTAGGAACTGAAAGAGGGTCTATTCAGACTAGATATAAGAAAGGAAGTTTTCACAATGAAAGTGATAAAACACTGGAACAGGTTTCCCAGTGAGATGATAGATGCCCCACCCCTGGAAACATTCACAGTCAGGTTGAACAGGGTTCTGACCACCAAGACTCCATGGTCTTGGAGGTCTTTTCCTGCCTTAATGATTCTATAATTGTGACCCAGCCCACTGAAAAGGGGTTGGACTAGATGACCTTTAAAGGTCCTTTCTGTCCCAAACCATTCCACAAATCTATGATTCTATGACTTAGAATCATAAGAATCATAGAATCATAACCCTCAAAACTGCTTCTTCAGCCTGAACAAGCCCTGCTTGCTTTAGCTCTGTTAAATTCCCTTGAGCTCTTGTACTGAGGGACCCAAAACTTGCATGGTATAACCAATGCTGAGAAAGGGATGATCACTTCCCATAAGCAACTGGCTATGTTCTTGTTGACACAACCCAGGATGCTGTTACACTCAAGAGCACATTTCTTAAGAGCTATCTCTGGAGACTGTTTTATGTTTTTATGTGCCAGCTATCCAGGTTGAACCTGCAAACACTTCAGACTTTTTCATTGTGACTATTGGAAAACTTTTGTGCAATCCTCAGCTGTACAGCTTTTATATCAGACATCATAAAAGGTAGAACCTAAGAAATGGTAGAGTTGAACTCAAACACCTTGAAGTGCATGAAGTTGAACACCTTGAAGTTCTTTCCTCAGAAAATGGTATTTTTCTCATTTGTGTTTTATGATATAGTAAACTTCTGTTGCTTTTCTCCATGTAAACTTTAAAGTTGAGTTTTAAAGACTGTTTATGTGAGTGTATTTTTACAGAGAAACAAGTTGGTATTTTGCTGTTGATTTACAAATGGTTTTCAAAATAATTCTGCCCTTTCATTTATATTTAGTTCATTTGCAATATTGGAAAATACAGTAAAAAGTGCACAGCTTTGTTTACAGGTGTCATACAAAGTTATTGTACACTGAACATGAACTATTAATTATATTACCGAAACTGCTAAAGTTTTAGGAGCCTTTACAATTTTTCAGCTGGACTCATATCAGCTTATTTTTGGGGGGAAAGAGAAATGGCACAGTTAGCAAAAGCAATGGCCTTAAGTGATAGGCAAAGGGTTTCACTGTCAAAAAATTAAAAGGATGGATGACTGATTCATAAAGCAGAGGAAATACAAGAAAATATAAAAAACAGTGCACCCCACATGTGGCACCATGCAAAATGGAATAAAAATAACAAAGTCTCTGTTTCAGCAGTGACAATATGGCTTCTGTGCATTGTTATGGATCAATACAAATTTGGCCAAGATGTGGTTCTGAACTTCACCACTTTATCTTCAGCCTATAGAACAATTTAAAAGTAATACATGCATACATACACACCACACTTCACTACATTTTTGTCTTTAAAACAAACGCTAGATATCATTCACAAGCTACTTTCATAGCTCACCTATTAACTGGCAAGTATGAAATTTAACCGGGAGTATATTCTATATTTAATGAAGATTACATCTTCCACAAAGGCACATCTTTTGAATGCTTCCTACTCACTATCCACTCACTACAATATGAAATTTTCAAACTCTGTTTATACTCATAGACCATGAGATTATGATTCACATAGATATGTAATGGTTATGCAGATCTAATTTCCTCATTTGAATTTGAAATTTTGTTTCACTGAAGCACAGGACCCAGTGGCAATGAATAAAGCAAACCAAAACCAACAACAACAAAAATCTAAATCCTTGTTTGATGCTTTATGATACCTTTTTTTCAGTAGAAACATATGACAGTACCAGTTAGAGCTCAGATTAAAATGGTTATCTTTGAACATTTCCAGAGAGCAAATGCAAGCAGTTAGACTTGTAAGATTACAAGACACAAATGGCAATGCTATATCTAAGTACAGAGCACGTGCAGTTATATACCATTTCAAAGGATTTATATGGAGACAAACGGATTAGAAAAAGTGCTAAGGAAAGCAAATAGCCTTCATAAAGCAAAATAAAGACACAATTCTCAAGATCTGAAAGCTTGGCTTCAAAGAGCAGGAAAACCCTCAGAGGGTTAAATCTAGAGCTAGTATCTTATTACACAGCAATGTTCTCAGCAGACAGCTACACATACATAGAGATGGCAAACACAACAGCAGTACCCCAAAACAGAAATGGCTCTCCTTTGTATTGAGACGATTTGATTCTAGTTTAGACTGCAATAAATTTTTTATGAGCACCTATCTCACCACTTCAACATGCTGTACACATCTAAACACAGCTGTTTTCCCACTGAAAATAAGGAAATAACTAATGTTGGAGAGATTAATTTAAGAAGGTCAGCAAGGGATTTTTGTACTTTAACTTCCTGTGTATTAGTAGACTAACAATGTGTTCCAACTCTGCGGGCTTAACACACGCATTTTAAAGAAACACAGCTAAAAACTGTTCTATTTTCATATGTGACCCCTATTTCCTTAGTATTAGCAGGAAAATGCTACCAGTCACATGGTACCAGTCTAGACAGATTGCTTGCGCTATGATTTATAAACTCACATCAAAAAAGAACCAGCCAGATTTATACCATGTGGCATATTCTTGTGGCAAAACTGTATCATCAAAAAATCATAGTTCTCAGTATAGTTCCACTTTCAGACATCTTTATAAATGGTCTCTACTTAAATAAAGGCTAACAGTGATTTCTAAAGCAAATAATGAGAGGCAATACGAGAATACTACCACATAATTCACAGCTCAAGTTTAGCACACTCCAGAACACTGTTAATGGCTGTTCATTAGGAACTCAAATATGAATTGACTTCATTTACAACTAAAGGCTCACTGACTCCATAAAACCCAGATCGGACACAAAATGTTACCCTTATCCTTAGTGGTGAAATGCAGAGAAATGTGCTACAACATGAAAGATCATAAAGCCTTAATCAGCAAATAACTGATTGATAAATATGCCAACATGGCTTGGCAGTACCAGCCAATCCACAGTATGTCAGTCCCTGTAATTTACCTGTTATGCACTTAAAAACTATACGCAAATTTCCAACTGTAAAATGTGAGGCAGTGAGCAAAGGGGAACAGAAAAGGAAGAATGAGTACTATAAAATTACCATGTCAGCCAATTTCAGATAAAGATCTGAAGATTAACACACATCCCGGAAAAAAAAAAATCTTATTATGTTACACAGAAGTTTATCTTCTGTCCCCTAGCCATGATGACACCATGAGGGAAGAAGAAAACAAATATTCAAGTGGTAGCTTTATGCAGTAGAGCCCAATTTTCCTTCGTTAGCTTTACAGTTAACAAAAAGGAAAACAGAGAGCAGAAAAAGAGATTGGAGGAAAAGAAAAAGAGACTTATCTGGCTAAATCAAACTCCTCCTCTCATCTTCTTTTACCTCTTTATTAACTGAAGACAGCCTTGAGAAATTAGTTTCTATTACAGTTTTTATCATCACACCCTATTTTATTTAGATATTTCCACCTGTATTTTAACTAAAATACGGTATTGCACATTTCTTGAAAAGAATTGGGAAGCAAATAATTTTAAATTATTTTTCATGAGACCAGAAGCCGGAAGAAGATGATATAGTTTAAAAACAGAATACTGGAATCTATCAGCAGGTATTTACAACTAAAGAAAAAACACACCAGAAGCTGGTGTGAGCTTAGTCTGCCACCACGGATAAACATTTTGCAGCACAGCATTACCAGTGCCCAGACCTACAGATCCTTTAAGCTGAATTACAGTCTTGATCATTATCCTAGTCCCTGACGGAGGTAACAGCATGAATACAAGCAGATTTCCTGTATCTTCCCCAAAGATGAAAATTAAACCCAAAGAGAACAGGAGGAACGAGTAAAGTGAAGGGAAACAATAGCATTTAAGGAAATCCCCCTCCCTCCAACACCACCTGATCTCCTATGTTGTCATTGCCATTTGGCAGTTTACAGGCAGCAAGTCTGGATTTTTGTGCCAACCCTAACATGCCTTTTGCTGGCAGCCAGTGGGACGGCAACACTTAGTGAGATGAGCTGTAAACCAACCATAATACTACCGGTGTCGAAATATCCCACGGTTACTTAAATCTGGTACAAGTATGCCATGGCTGGTGCACGTACTCCTATTCTAAGACTGCATTAATTTCTGAATATAACTAATTGTTTCAGCTCCATCAGCTACATGACACGCCACCTCTTCCAGTGCTTTCATCATCGCATTTGAAAACAATTATTTCTCCTGTCAGTTTTCAATTTTTACAACACAATCAGTAAATGTGTTAATACTAGACATAATTGATACCACATGTTCTTCTTGCTTGGGTTGATTTGTATGCTTTAAAAATGCATCTATCTACACAAGATCAAACTAAAGATCCATATAAGCTAGCACCCTTACTCCAACCACAGCAAGCAGAAGATATTCAAGAATCTCTAAAAAGTGGATAGGTTTCACTGAACAGTAGATTTGTTTCACTGAATATGGCTCTTCATGAGAGGAACTGAGCTACATCATGAAACACAACTAATTTCTAACACACCTGCACACCTGGGAATAATACATCTATACATGTTGATTTGAGGGCCTACGAAAGATATGATTAAAAACAGGCTCTGTCTACCCATAAAATACAAAATCAAACTTTTTCAAAAGCATTTGCTTGCTACACTACATTCATGCCATTTTTTTAGAAACTCATTCTACCATATCTGCTTCATTTTACTTATTCAGAAATGTAATTCTCTTGTTGCAAAATCCCATGAAGCAGCTCCCACATACCTGCTGAATAGGACAGTCTAGGCAGTCAGGCTGGCTGGAAAGCCAACTCCTCAAAAAATACTTGTAACAGTAGCCGGAAGGAAAATGTTATTCTCTTGAAATTCAAGAATAGTCAGAGCAATTTATCAAAACTGTCTCATTAATATCAGCAAATTAGACAGCATTGCACAAAGACAGATAAAAAGAATGAGTTGTAAAAAATGCTGTGGTTTAGTCCCAGCCAGTAGCTCAGCCCCACAGCTCGCTACCTCACAGGGGGTTGGGGCAGAGAATCAGAATGCTAAGTCAGAAAAGCATACAAGCAAAGCAAAACAAGGAATTCATTCACCACTTCCCATGGGCAGGCAGGTGTTCAGCCATCCCCAGGAAAGCAGGGCTCTGTCACAGGTAATGGTGACTGGGGAAGACAAATGCCATCACTCCAAATGTCTCACTCTTCCTTCTTCTTTCCCCAGCTTTATGTGCTGACCATGATGTCATATGGTCTGAGATATCACTTTGGACAGCTGGGGTCAGCTGTGTCCCCTCCCAACACCTTGTGCACCCCCAGCCTTCTCACTAGTGGGGTGGTGTGAGAGGCAGAAAAGGACTGAGCCGTGGGTAAACTGCTCAGCAATAGCTAAAACATCCTGGTGTTACCAACACTGTTGTCAGAACCAATCCAAAACACAGCCCCATACCAGCTACTGTAAAGAAAATGAACACTGTGCCAGCCAAAACCAGCACAAAAAAAGAAGTATTGTTAAAACAACAAGAAGTTCTTAGAGTGAAGCCTTTTGATCACCTGGCAATGAAAGCAAATATAAATCTGTAGAAAAGATCTTAGAGAAACTACAAGGCCAAAACACAGTTGTGCCAAACATTCCTTTCATACACATTCTTCCTGTTACATGAAATATGTTTATACAATTGCTGTTGATGAGTATGTAAAACTGAGCTATGAACAGAATTAGTTAATTGTGAGGGATAAATTAAATATATTGATATTGGTATCCCTGCCCATAGCTGGGTGAGTGGAACTAGATGATCTTTTTGGACCCCTTCCAACCCAACCCATTCCATGATTCTATAGTATTTGAAAGCTAAAAAAAAAATTAAAATATTAATAGGTAGAAAGGAGAAACAGGACAGACCTATAGAAACCTAGGATACCAACTCAGTGATTTTGAAACTTCTCATTTGTCCTGTTAGGTTCCTGTGAAATGTTTCTAAATACAAAGCAGTTTTCAGGTCAAAAGCAGACTCAGGGAAAGAAAAGAAAAAATCCTCACATAATAAGGTAAGTAGCTTGAATACCCATGGGGTACCTAAGAGGCTCAAGTTCCAATGCCTGCTTATTGTATGTTGATTACTTTATGGGTCAGCCTATTAGTTACAGTGAGTAACTGTTTTCTTTGTAAAACAACAGAGGACAGTGAATGAACAGGTCACACTGACTGACTGGGCCAGGCTTCAGTGTTCTTGCCTCTGGCGTGGAAGAACTTTCCAGCAGTCAGGTCAAGATAGAATCCTCAAGCAAAAACTACTGTTCCCTTGAGGAACATCCTTCACTTTTCCAGTCTGACTGGGAACAAGAAACAATCCTTTTTGCTAATCTCCACTGATAATTCCAACTCCAGAATTTCTCCTCATCTAGGATCTAAGCAAAGAGACTTTTAATACTACACTGTTCCTGCCAAGGAAAGGCTGACTGACTATATATGCCCCGACTATACTTCTGCACGTAAGAATGCTTCCACTCACAAAGAGTAATTGGAAAAAATTATGCACATTTTCTGAAGGGAAGCTTTTGAAGTTCCTTTCCTGGAACTTCGGGCTTCTCTTTTAAGCTTTTATACTCCTGTATTTACTTTCAATTACAGTCACACCAAATACATTCTTGTCCACAAGGGCAAATTACCCGGTGTCTTAAACAAAGCCAGTAATGAAATAAATAAGCTTGCTTATACAATGAATATGTGTACATACATATACATATGGATCTCACTATGTAGAATGACTTTTTTTTAATTTTAATTAGCAACCACATTCACAAATGCACATACTATGTTAGCCAGCTAAAGGGGTATTTTTATTCCAAATGTATAAAGGATTGGTAAAAGAGCAGCGGTTGCTCTCTTGCCAAAGTGGCCTTTACTTTTGCTTTGAGATGTGTCAACCCTCCAGCTAAAACCAGGACTACCTCTTGCATGAGCAGGAAGTAAATAAAACCAAGCTGGTTTTATCTTGCTTCTGAGCAGGAACAAGCCTGAGTAATATGTAATTAAACTAGAATGGAGGGCTCCTTTAAGAGTCTGCTAGCCAGAAAAAAACAAGATGCTTCATCTGTCTGGCATCTATGGGGTATATGCATTGATTTATTTGTAATTTGGTGTAGCACAGTTTTAATACAGTGCAAGATGAGATATTTTTGTGGGCATTGCACAGGAAATTGAAAATAACACTCAGCTACCCTATGCTGTGATCCAGTAAAAGTAAAATTATGCTTTTGTGGAAATACTATAATAGAAAAGTAGCCCTGAGCTAGTTCGTTGCTTCTGGTTCCCACGGGTTGCTTCCTCTACCAGAAAGGCTGCTAGCTCCTTGAGCTTAAATCCCTGTCCTGCTTAGTAGGCACTTTGCATGGGGAAAGCCAGGATCCAAGAGTACTTCAAGACTAAAAGCATCCATAGATAATGTGGAGGTATCTGACCAATGATTTCCAAGGAACAGTATTAACAAAGTGAAGGTTACAAACACCAAAAATAATAATTTAAGAGAAATAGGCAGAGTAGCCTATCACCTAATGATAGACTGAAAATTATAAGGAGTAGCCTATCACCTAAAGATAGCCTAAAAATTGTAAGGAGCACCTTGATTGTGTATGTATGTACCATATGATATGGAATCATAATGGACACACATTCATGTACATGAATTTTTATAATGATAAAAGTTACATTGCTGAAAAGGTGCAACTACATCCAGTTTGAACGCTGCCTCTCTAGTCAGTGTTCACACACCCCAGAAGTCCTGTGCTATTGATACCAGGTAACTACATCTGACACAGCATCCTTCAACAACTGGAAAACACCACATCCACATTTTTTCCAAAAATTATATTAATACTTACACAAAACTTAAATACTAATCAGATATAGAAGAAACCATATACAGCAGCATAAAATCAACTAATCAAGTAATCAACCAATGTGCATGCAAGTATGTTCATATATATAAATTATTTCTCACTCTCTCTCCAGTTTTTTATTTGAGATACATTGCAACATCTAAAATTATTTCCAAATCTGGATTTAAAGTGCCCTCCCAATCATTTCTCAAATCTAATTTGTTCTCTTCTCTGATGGTAGAATAAAATAAAGAAATGTGTCAGAAAAGAAGACTGAAAGGAACAATAGACTCACACATTGTAGACCTGGGTGTTCTGGTGGACACCAAGTTGAACATGAGCCAGAAATGAGCCCCTGTGGCACAGGAGGCCAATGGTATCCTGGGTTGCATTAGGCGAAGTATTGCCAGCAGGATGCAGGCCATGATCCTTCTCCCCTCAGCACTGGCTGTACCACACCTGAACATGATTAAGGAACTGGATAGACAGGCTGTGAAAGCTGAGACTTTAGCTTGGAGAAGAGAAGGCTCAGAGGGGATCTTATAATGTACTTGAGTGTGTCTGAAGGGAGGGTGCAAAGAGGACACTCAGGCAATTTTCAGTGGTATCCAGTGAGACAAGGACATAAACTGAAGCATAGGACACTCCTACTAAGCATCAGGAAACAAATTTTTTACTGAGGGTGTCTGAGCATGGGCACAAGTTGCCCAGGGAGGCTGTGGAACCTCCATCCTTGTAGAAACTTAAAGCTATCTAGCCATGATCCTGGGCAACCAGATGCAGCAGAGTTAGACCAGATGACTTCTGGACTTCCCTCTGAGCCTCAACCATTCCATGATTTTTTGATAATGTGTAAGTACCACATAAAGGCAGCATATATATATACAGCTGAGTCATTTGGGTCTTTATGGAAGTATGGTTCTTAACACATTCTTTTCCATCTTCCACCTCTGCAAGTTCATAACTGCCATGATGCAAAATTTTACCACTTGTTTACTTGCCCTGAAGTTTCAAATAACTATAATTAATGAATTATCCCTCGCAATAACATGACATATTCTTCATGAGCCAGAGGGCCAGCGTTCTTCTCTTGTACCTTTTTAATAACCTCAGTAGTCTTGCATTGAGCACACACCCTATAGCTTCACAAAAATATTCTCCATCTCCTTTGTGGCCTAGTGTTCAATGTGCCTCAGAAGCAACAAATAATTTAATGACTTGAGTCTCCTGCTTTTAGAGTCTGGAACATTGATCCTAAGTAACCTAGATACTGATATTGAAGAGTAACCCACTTACATGCTTAAAATAATATTGACTCTTTGAGCTCTTGCTCAAGAGAGGCCATAAAGATATTTTTGAAGAAAGACATCTTGGATTGGCAGTAAGTTTCTGGGTAGAGGAAATGTATTATCAGTTTGATTCAAGAGACATCCAAGCTCTTCCTTGCTGTTGTTAATAGCAAGAGTCAGTTGCGTAAACTTTAGTTAGAAGGATGACTAAAAGTCAGATTCTTTGAGCTGTGCTAGAACAGAGCAGGTTTCAGGTTTGAAAATGCTGATGGAGGTTGCAAAAACGTCTTTAAACATTCACTTATTACACCAAAATCCTTCAAGATTTTTGTAGAATAAGAGGGGAGGGAGCATTTGTTCCTTAAAGGGACAAAACCAGACAGTATGTTTTTTTCAAAAATTTAAAAATTAGAACACCAAGGAGTAAATATTTTGACTAACAAAATGTGGATTTCAGCTTTTGGCAAGAGATTTAACTAAATTAAAGTAATAGCAAAACCAAAACAAGAAAGGCATAAAAAGATAGATGATGTGTATGTCACTGAAAAGGTGAGGCTGAGAGTACAGCAAAGGAAGGATAATCTTCTTATTCTTTGGTATGGTCTGGAGTTTACACAATCATTAAGAACATAATCAAAAGCTCACAAAAAAAGAAAATGTACTTGGCTTTCATTTGCTTTGGATAAACAGTCTATTCCTCTTTGTGCGGTTTAGGAATCTGTGCTCATTTGAGAGCTGTATGATAGTTACAAACAAGCTTGTACAAGGTGATAGAAAAAGGAGGATTAGCATGCCAATTTATCTCTGTTCCTCAGAAAAATGGGGCCAGAGGCATCAATCATTTCTGATAAGACATTCATATCATATTGACACAGACACAAAGTGTATATCAATGAAAGAAAATCTTAACACTTTATCTTTCTGAAGTGTTCCCTTGAAATTTTCCCATTAATAGCACTGTTACATGGGAAAAAACCCATATAATTTAAAAAACGGTTTAGAAAAGACAACACTACATAAAAACTGTGTGTCATATTGCAGATTTAAGAATTTATATAGCAGTATGTTGGCATAACACAGAGGCACAAACTTTACATAAATCTAAAGGTCAGCAGAGCAACTGGGACTGTGAGCAGGAGATGATGTAGCATTCTTATGCATACTCAACAATGCCAAGAACAGAGCTTGCAGTCTGAATGGAACACATGTAGGCAGCAGCAACCTAATACCCTCTATCCCCTTTTTCATAATACACTACCCAGTGTTGCTAGTGTTTTCAAAATTCTCTTAAAAAAACCAAATCAAGATCTCTAGATGGTAATGTGCTACAAATATCAATATGGTCTTACAGGGTCTACACTGGAAAGGTAGGCATTTCAGAGGACATTCGGATAACTTGATTTTTTTAACACAGTCATCTGGTAAATATTTTTTGGAAATTTTGTTTTGTTTTGTATTCTTTTTTTTGTAGCAAGAGAATATTCTTATAGCAAGAAATAAAGTCAACAGAGCCTCAGTGAATAATGCATTTTGTCTGGAAAACAGCTAAGCTGTTACTTTGTCCCTGACAACTTAGTAAATGGATTCTATTAAAAGCTAATAAGTGAGATCTTTCCAAGATCTGATAAAAAAAATCAATACATTTTTGATTAAAGGATTGGTGTTCTTAGAGTTCCATTGTAAATGGGCCCCCTGGCTATACTAAGGTCATCACTGCTGCAACAAACTGTTGTATTGGGTAAATGATATTAGTACATGTGGAAGGAAAGCACGTACTTTCATCTTTATTTCTCTGAAAATCTGCCACTACAAAACTGGTAACTCTGTAATCTCTTGAAGTACCTATTATTGGCTTTTTAAGTGTGATCCAACTGCAGAAAGAGAAGTTTGTTTCATTAACTGCTGTGTTGGTAAGAGAAATAGATATCCCCAAAGCTAGCAATCACTGCCACAGTCACACTCTTCACAACTCTAAATGTTGGGAATCTAAGCATTTTCATATTCCAAGGAATAGAAAAACCTCAAAAACTTCACAAATTTGATACATGACCACACAGTACAACTGATTTACAAAGCAGCTACCAGAGAGCATCAGAACATAGGATTTTTGCAGTGTGCTCAAGCATTGCAAATACACATTTCCAGGCTTCCTTTGGAGCTGTAACAATGGCCTACCTCTTACCTGAAGTTTAAACAGCTATTTGCTCATTAAGTGCATCTCACATTAAATCACCTGCATGAAGGTGTCTATAATCCCTTTTAAGTCTGAAATTGGTTTTGTAATGTGATTGTAGCAGCTAAAAAGAAACAGTTAACTCCCAAAGTAAAATACAGATGATTTATTCCATGTTTTATAGGATTTCCTTCCCCCATTCAAACTATGACCCTGTAATATCCATCTTACATATGCTATTTTATGATCTACATGATCAGAATAGTTTGAATTGGGTGCTTTTCAAGAATATATCCAGATAGAGTATGTCTGAACTCACATACTTTAGGAACAGACTAAGATGCTGTACAGCTCTAAGTGGCCAGGAAAACAGGCTTGAACTGAAAGACAAGCAAGTCTCAAGAGATGTGATCATGGACGTCTTTTATTTTCCAGCTACCGTAGCAACATCACTCTTCAACTGTGTATGCTAAAATGTTTCCATTAGGATTCTAATAATGAAATTAGTTCTAAAAATTAAGTGTCATCAAGATAACTTATTCTCCCAAATAACAAAAAAAAACAAGGAATACACAAACGGGGCCTGTGACCTTAACAGAAGTAAGAGAGGAAGAGGAATGTAAGGCTCAAAGATGTAGCAGTGCATAAAACAAAGAATTTACTGGGACAAGTCACACAGCTGTACCATGTCAAAGCAGTGCCATTCACAACTTGCTCTATCCCATTCAGGGGCTATTACTGTTCTAGGAAAGAAAATTGCAGAGCAGAAGGAGGGGAAGGCAAATGGAACATGATACCAGAACACACCAGGGAAAACTCTAGGAATCATCAGGGGCTGATTTCAGCTGATTATTGTTAATTTAAGTGATAGCAAAAATTATTCCTAGCAGCTAATTTAGCTGGAAAATATGGAGATATATATATATATATGCATACATATCAAGTGAAATTAGCATGCACCAATTAAGTAGAAAATGAATAACTTGCAACTGTAGTCTTGACGCATCAAGTGCACAAGCAGGTCATCACTCAAATTTAAATACTTGAATTAAATACAAACAGTTTTCTTGTTTCCATACAAGAAGAATATTCACATTCAAAAAAACCCTTTAAAATGTGAAGAGACACATTAGACAATTATATCAATATCAAAAGTCTGAAAACCAGTATTTATTATTACTGTTTATTAACAATGATAAAGCCATAAATAAACCTGTATTGTATTATTACCTCTAACTTAATATAACAGAACTGATGTTATTTTGGATATCAACACATTTAGAAACAGTCATGTTTAATAGCAATTTCCAGCAACAAAAAAAAGTCTGGGGAACAGTACAGCTCTACACTGTCCCCCCAAAAAATGGAAAGTGATCCCAAAAGAGTATTTACCTTTAGCTTAGTAAAGTTGATATTAAAACATCCCTACTGCCAAAGTGGATGTTGATCACACTAAGTTAGGTGCAAGTTGCTACCAATCCAGAGAAATCTTTAGCTAGGAAGTCTGAAAGTCAAAACAAACCCTAAGCGTGACCGAATTTTTTTTTCAACTATCTGACATCAGATTTTTTCTCTGGGAAAATCGTTAATGAATTTCAACATCAGTTTTTCTCATCTCACCAGAAAACACATTATTGCCTAATTCTTAGTACATGTTGGAAAAATTATGCGCACTTATACGTGCTGCAAAGATGAAAAATTATTTCATTTAGAATCATCTAGCTATAAATGTATCTGATTTTTCTTTTATTCATAGAATCTTAGAATGGTTTGGGTTGGAATAGACCTAAAAGAGCATCTAGTGATCTTCCATTCAAAACAGTAAAAGAATACTAAGACACATTATCAAAACCAGAATAATTATTTAATGTTTGTATGTCTTTAATTTCCATCTCCTATTTTAAAAGGTGCTATCTTAATAATGTGCTGGTAGGTCACACAGTGAGAACACAAATTTATATGCTAAAGTAGAAGAATACTCTTAAATACACATATTTACTAGCATAATGTAATAACAAAAGAGACAACACAATGTGTTCTATTTTAACAAAAAAAACCCCAGTATATATTGAAGCAACAATAGTATTTATTACTTTTGATCCATCTATCCTAAATCCCTTGCAAATATTTTAAGAGCAAATTCAGAGTGCTTTTCTTTATGGATTCTACTCTGAAGGGCTAATGTCAAAGTTAGGTAACTAATACTGAGAATTTATACCCTTTGTAACTTCAGTATCAACTCTTCTGAACTTGAAGTCTCAAACATTATTAGGAGCATTTATTAAAGTAGTGTAACAGAAAACAGAAAAGACATAGGATAGATTCAGACCAAAATTACTTCAGGGTACGCTGAGCAGCTCTTTAATCAATACAATCTATGGATTCTAAGGAGCCATCCAAAATGCCCTAAAGAAGATGCAGACATGGCATCAGCTGAACTGCTTTCTAGGTTTTGCTGACTATAACTGGGTCTCTGCAAACAGTAATATGAGCCTAAAGATGCAATTCATGCAAAGATCTCAAGTTTAGGTGTCTTTGGAGCTGGATTCCAATCCTAAAGTGCACTGAGTCACCCTGAAACCTTCCGAAATTAGATAAAAAGGAAATGCTAAGCATTACTATATGTCTTAATCGCAGCATCAGAAATATACCTCCATCTACACAGATTCCCCCCTGCCATCCACTTGAAGACATACTTGCATTTTCTTTCAGGACTAATTCTTTTCTAATGAGGCATAACTACTCCAAGAAACAAAAGACAACAAAGAGAAGATAACGCTATGTTTAAATATAAAGCACTTTAGATTTTTTAAAAATTCATTTTTTAAATAAAAAGGAACAAGAGTGCAGTGTAGGTGAAGAACAGATTTATATCAGTAGGTTGTGTTTTCCTTTAAGAATAAAAAAAAGATCCATTTTGCTTGCTCTGCCTTTGTATAATCAAACTTACATTTTCTATCTGCCAAAGAATCTGGGACTGTCTCCTAAGCAAGAGCAATCTTCATTAAAACATTAGAAAGGAGCAGAGGAATCTGCATATCCAGGCTGCGCAACTCCATTATTGCCCACAGGCTTTGGCACCACTGTAGGGTGTAAACTGCTGGGGCTGGGGAGCACAGACTGTCTCCTCTCATACATCATCTTTCTGAGGGAAGTTGTTCATTTCATGCATGCAACAGCCAGGGCCTAAGGATCTCTGAAACATCCCACCCATTTGTACTGATTGTACCATTGTGTTGTGCATCAAGACCCACTAGCTTTGGTTTAACTCTGTGATAAACCGGTTAAGTCGCTTCCAGGTTAATCCACGTCTCCAGTGTGAACATCTCTGAATTCCAGAGTTCATTCTGTGATTCAGGTGTACCTTGCATTTCATTTGTTCTTGTGAAAACTCTCTTGGGCTTAGCATGCTGAGAGGTTTCTGTTTGTCTTTTGGGAGGGTTTTTTCTGTTGTGAGGTTGTATGTTTGTTTGATTTGCATGTGTTTGCAAACTGCCATCACAAAGCTTATCCTGTCACTCCCCCCCATGCCCCAGAAGGCAGCTTGGATTTGTAACAACACGCTGCTTCAAGGTTTGTCAGTAATGGGATGAGGAAGTTCACACATAGCAAGCAGCTGCAAATAGACACTGGAGTCAGGAATCAATAACTAAAGGTCAGATCACAGCAAGCATGTGAGAAACAGCTCTAGAAATTGTGCTTTCATGTAACATGAAATCCAATCCATTTGCTTTCATACCACCACCACTGCCTTAACCTTGTTTTCAGCAATCCATATCAGCCTAAATTGTTTTCTGTCAAAGCCTGCAGTTCTCTCCTAAATCCATCACCTGCTGTGGCATTCACTGGAGTGAACACAAATGATGTGTCGTGATGCACATTTAATTTTCAGAAACGACAGTAAACTGTATTTTGGTGACTGCTGTCTAAATTGCAGGCCAGAATGAAATGTCAATATTTAGCAGTTAACACTGTAACAATAAGTGTGTATATATGACCTCACTAACAGGAAAAATTCATGTACTCTACACTCTGCCTTCAAAGCACTGCTTAGTTATCTTGCCTGCACTGCAAAGCACAAACATAATTTTGTCAAATTCAGCCCAACTTCCACATGGTTCCCCAAATTCCTATTGCCATATGTAAGACAGCAACCTGTGGGAAGGACTCACGTAGGAGAAGCTCATGGAAAAATGTCTCCTGTGGGATAGACCCCACCCTGGAGCAGGGGAAGAGTGCAAGAAGTCCTCCCCCTGAGGAGGAAGGAGCAGCAGGGACAACGTGTGATAAACTCACTGCAGCCCCCATTCCCATTCCCCTGCACTGCTGCAGGGGTGGAAGATGGAGAGAAGATCAGGAATGAAGTTTAGCACAGGAAGAAGGATGTTTTAGGTTTGGGTTTTATTTCTCATTATCCTATGCTGATATGATTGGTAATAAATTAATTTCCCCCAATCAAGTCTGTTTTGCTCTTGACAGTAACTGGTGAGTGATCTCTCCCTGTCCTTATCTCAACCCATGAGCCTTTTGTTCTATTGTCTCTCTCCTGTCCAGCTGAGGAGGGGAGTGACAGAACAGCTGTGGCTGGCCAGAGATCAGGGTCAACCCACCACACCCATCACCACTGCACAACCACTTGACGGTTCAGACTTCCTGGCACATTCCTCAAACAGAACTTGTCAGGCTCTTGTACTAACTGTGCTTTCTTCCTGTGCTCCTATTTATTAAGCGGTTTCACTACTGATCACTCCCATGCTTTCTCTCTCAGCCACAAATCTCCTGCAAGTAGAAATAACTACTGAATATTTAGAAAATCAAAGGTTATCAAGACTCTTTGAGAATTTAACCTCTAGGACAAACAGAAAAAGGACAGCTCAGTTCCCAGCTGAAAAACCTGACCAAAAAACCTGAAGTGGATGTGAGATTGTGTTTGACTGTTTCACTGAAGAACCAGCACCTTTTACTGAAGCACAGGCTCCTTTTATAAAAAGCACTCTTAATTCATTGACTAAAGGCAGCCTTCCAGTCTTGTGTACTGAGGAGAACTCACCTCACAAATATGACAGACCAAGGAACAGTTCAAAGTTTTGAATGTGCACGGATTTGGAGAGAGGAGAATAGATACTGAAAAACGAACTTTGGATCACAACACTGACATTCATTCTGTATGCTCACATGTATAGTATGTTCCTACACAAACAAAACCAACCGAAAATTGAAGGAAGTAAACAAGACAGAGAAATATACATTTTTTTAAACCTTAAGTGATACAAAAATTATTAAGCATAATGACCGAATTTTGTAAGGAAGCAAAAACTTCTCCTGAATCAAGATTATCTTCTTCTTGCCTCTTAATGTGGAATTTGTTACCTGGATCAAGATCAACAGCATATATAGTGCAAAACTTATGCAAAATCAGTATTTGAATAAAAATCATATGGCACCTGATGGGTCGATTTTCTTTACTATCAAAGAGTGAGAAGATTACTTCCAGTTCCTCTCCCAGATTGGAGCACATTAAGCTCTTCATCTGAACAAAAAGATGGTGGCTGCTAGCAGGTACTGGTGTGTCTTTTTTTCGATGACGATGTTCCATCTGAAAATACCACACAGGCCACTTTGAACTAATCATAACAATCTCAAAATAAAATGAAGTAAGAAACGCAATACACAATTACTTTCTTAATCCAAATTATTTTTTTAATTCATTATGAATTTATAATAGGGTTTTTGTTGCTGTTGGGTATTTTTTAGTGGGGGCGTGTTGGTTGTTTTTTGGGTGGTTTTATATTTGAGAAGGAAAACACAAGGAAGTTACTGCCCCAGTGTTGCACTGCATCACAGTTATCTCTAGGAGAAAAACAGCAACCTCTAGAAGTTTACCTTTTTTCTAATCTAAAAATTCCATGCCATTTTAAAGCTTTGTGCTGTAACAATATATTATTTCATAGCTGATTTAAACAGTTAATGATCCTATATTCTAGTACTCAAATACATAAAAAATGCTTTTGCAGAAGACTAAAAACCAGTATTTTAAAATGGAAAAAAGCAATCTCATCCATATTTTACAATCTTTAGCACACTGCTATATAGAAGCTAATAAATTACCTTGATTTGACTTCACAGTTCATACCTTCAGCATTTTAATCACCCACTAGGAGCAGGACAATCTTACATCATACCAAAAATAGTTTTGAAAGGCAATCATTCTAGGCTACTTAGCCTTAATACCAAGGTTATCTTTTGTTCCCTTTTTCATTTTTCAAAGTACACTCCAAGAGTTCCATTATTAGTGTTTTGGGTTATTTTTTCTCTGTATGTTTCTTCTTATGTTTAATTGTTCCTCACTGTATTTCACCTAATGCTTCTACAGGATTCCATAATATTACATATGACTTTGAAACTCTTCAAAGGTATACTGACTCTAGCTTGAAGTAGGCTTGACATTAGAAGCTATCAACACAAGTAGTTAAAAATTATAAAAAACCCCAAAAACTTATAATTTCAGCTCCACAAAAGTTTGCAGCAATGATTTGGTGGGTTATTTTATATTTAATAACAAAAATGATCGTAAATACAATTTAGTTTAAATAAAATCTTAGTCTCAAGCACATAAGGCTCTGAAGTGTTTATCTGTAACAGCTGCAGTACTTAAACATGAGCCAAAGCCTACATAAATGAATTGGCAAGTTTTCTTAGACCTTTCTGGAGATTTAATCAGAATAAGAAATATCAGTGCTGGTTTTAGTAAACCAAGATGGACTTTTATACCCTAAAGAGAGCTTTCTTATGCAATTTAACTGCTATTTACATGAATATATTAGAAAAGACCAAGAGCCCAGTATGATTAATTGTGACAATACTTGTACCACAAGAATGTTATTATATTTCCACAAATCTTATCTACATAAATTCATGGGCAGGCTCTATGGAAAAGAATCTCATAAGCTTTTATTGATGATTAAATTCATGTTAACAGTCACAATTTTAATAATATATCAGAAAACAAAACTTTTAACAAATAACATGTAAAATAAGCACGTGTGCACACACAAATTTGATACTGAATCAAAGCATCTCATATAGATGTAGAGATGACATGGTAAAACACACTACATTATGAAACACCAGTTTATTGGATCAAAAAAGGCACTTTTGGTTAAGTAGAAGAGAGCTGCCGTCAAACCAACAGTAGGTAACTTAAGAGCTAAAGTACAGACTATTACATTCACATACCAGTCTGTAGAGCTCTGTAATGCTGATCTCTTCTGGATCCACCATAGCATACTCTTTTCTTGGAACTAAGTCAAGTCCCAGTTGTCTATATGAGAAATTGAATAATAGTAAGTAGTTTCTACATTGAAGAGAAACAAATTAACTCTCCTTCTGATTATTGTTTACAGTTGACTTTGGTTTGGGTTTAATGTATTTTGGCTGTATTCACCATTCACATATGATTCCTCCCCTTTCTCCACTTTGCAACATTAATAAAAATGTTTTTCTAAAATTTTTAAATACTTCACATTGTGAACAGTGTACAATGGATACTGTCCTTTGTACTGTTGTGAACATTGTACGATGTGAATGCCAATGTGTACCATCAATTTGAATGACAGCCGTGGAAAAGAAGATAAAAAAAACCCCATCAAATGCCTAAATACCAGATTACTTTTAATTTGAACTGGATGATATCAAAGATGCTTGCCTATATCCTCTGAACAAAATAAGGAAACAAGCTTGAATCTACAGGAATAAAATACAATTTGTGTTAGCTCATATTAGTTATTCAGATAAAAGAGAGATGTAGAGCAGAGTAGCAAGGTGTATGGTAGAGATGTCCAAGTAGGAGATAAATTGTGTGACGCAAGTTAAAAAAGAAGCCATGTCAGCCAATATAGTTTCAGTTAAGACACAGAGCTATGCTAACTGCATCATGTAGGCCTCCAGCCAAGTGTGTTTTAAAAAGACATAAAAGGCTGCTGCAGATATTCCAATGCAAGTATCTTATAGACAGTACCACTGCTATGTAAACTACACTGACACAAAAAAGCAAAATAAAACGAGTCACTTTTCATTCTTACAACATAGTGATCAGAAAAAAAATTGAGAAAGTCCCATAAAAATAAAAGCCAACACTTGTTAGAAATGTGTTTCTTACTTCAGCATTCTACAATCAGCCTAAAGCAGTGGCCTTAAAATTTTATTACATTATGTTCATTTATTGTTATATTTACTCACTCATTGCCCCAATCCAGACGAGCAGTGATGTGTCGCTTGACATCCTTCATTCGATCATGGGTGAGATGGCCAACAAGGACCTGCCTTCGCAGGTCTAGGATTTCATTCATTATGTGCCACAGCCGGTGAAAGAGATCCCCCTCATTCCTCTGTGAGATAGAAATAAAATTGCCTCTACATCACCTGTATAAGGTGACAAACCTAATAAATACAGATATAGTGAGGAAATGAAGAAACCCCCTTCTTTCCCCTACTTAGTCTTTTTTCCTCATAGTACTGTAGCCATTTTACCTGTATGTTTTTGTGTGTGCATATAAAATAATTTCAGAGTTTGCCGCAGATCCTGTCATTGCGCCACGCTCACTCCACTATTTCACTCCAGCTCCTTATATCTCACATTAATACAGTCTAATGTACATGACAGATATGACACAAAATTCAACAAAAAAAGTTGTTTCAGTTGTTTCATGACATAGCATTGTTTTATTCCAAGAGCATGTTCATTCTGTGCTGCTGTCTCATCCAAACTGAGTATATGATCTGTAACTCAGGACTAATTGAATTCATGCACATAAGGGGTAGAAAAGGTAATAGCTCTGAGCATTCAAACTCTGAACCACAGATCATTAATTTTTTTAAACCTTTTCTTGCATTGCTATAACTGTATACGCTACCATCTAATCTTAAATAAATAGTATCATGCAGACAGAATCTTATCCAGACAGTCCTTCTTCATCTAATCGTGAAGTAGGAGAAATCATGTGAATATGATTGCTTTAAAACCACACCCTCCTACTCTAATTATATACCAGCTAAGGTCATAAACAATTTCCCATATAATGAGCTTCTGTTTGGAAAGAATCTGTTAACTCTTCCTTCACCAATAAGTAGTTCTCCTTGATAAAGTTCTTCTGAGAACCTTTAGCTAGAGGAAATTACAACCTCCATCTATGTGATTCATCATGCAAAGTTGAAAAAACATTCCTCTTCAGAATTGTTCTGTTGATGCTTGCCATAAACCCTAAGCCCATTTCCCTTTTCCTTGTTCCTAAGAATAAATGGCATTAAAAACAAAGTTCAGCTACTTCTGCTGTGTAATTGCTATGAAAAGCTAAAATTCATTTAGAAGGACCATGACTCTCCATCCATAACTTTTACATTCCAAGGGTTCTGACAAATTGCCATTTGATAAATCTGCTCTTTTTATTTCACATTCATTCACTTCATAAGCCCACTAAAATGGGCATTAATTTATTGTTTGTCTTGGCTTTCTGCCTGGAAAGAAGGCAAGCCAGGGTATTTTGAACATGCAATAACAGCAGTGAACAAAAATGTTGCCAGAAAAAGAAACAACTGCAATAAGAACGAGGGAAATATGAACATTACAAATAACAAAAAACTGAAGAAAAAAGGCCCTACAAAGAGCCCTTGAATTAAGCAAGATCCAAAAAGGACTTTGTAGGAACATTACAGAGAACTAGACTGACAGCATATTTTCACAATTTTCCATCAAACACTGGCATATAGACAGTGTTTTTACTTCTATACATTTTCTTTACTTCTACAGTTAAGAAAATGAATGAACAGTAATTCAAGTGCATCTTTAGTCTTGGTATCTAAGTATAAGCTTTACTGAAGTAAATTATGCATGTGCATGCAAAAGATGCTGAAGTTTAAGAACACTCAAGCTCAAAATAGATTTTTTAGGTATTAAAGCAGTTAAAAACTAATCTTTCTTTCTTTCTGAAATATATACTCCAACTGAACTAGAGCATCTAAACAACAGTGTGTCTTTTGAGATGGCATTAAATCAGAGCAATATTATTCAGGGTACTTGCCACATAGAGTTGTTTCCACATTGTTCCCCAGTCTCTTAATGTTGACGTCATTTCTGTAATAACAGAATCTTCTGTTGGAATAACCATTTCAAATTGTCTGTAACATGCAGAAGAACACATGATATTACACAAGCATTACTAATCCCATTGAAGTTACTAACATGAAGACTTCTTCCTGCCAATAGTGATGTCTATCAACCTACGTCGGCATTCCGTCAGACCATGACACTCTGTATTTGTATATTTATTTAATCCCCATGGAAAAACTTTGGCTGACAACAGTTTAATCCCCATGCAAATTCTTGGCCCTAGAGCAGTCAAGGTGAGCTTCTTTTACTATGAGATAAGCATGTAAAAAAACAACTTCCACAGCAGAATAATTCACATAATTTCCAAAAGGATCTTGCTACTTTAGCTTTTCATGCCTGGATTACTGTTTTCACGATATCTTGTCTCTCTTAGGAAATGAACATAACAATGTGACAGCCCCTGGCCATGACACACTGAAGGATGCGTGGCCTGAATGGGAAACATAAACCAATAGGGAAAACAGAGGCAACAAAGGCTGAACTCCCTGCAAGTACTATCATGTTGCCCACTAATAAAAATCATTTCACCTTTAAACTTTATTTTATTGTGATGGTTTACAATTTTATTTCACTGAACTTTCACTGAGTTTTAGCTAAAACCACTTTTATAAGGAGAAAGGATCCTAGGGCATGACAAATCACATGTGGTTTTAACTCCATGACAAACAAAAGTGACGTGTAACACTAATGTGGGGACATTTTCACCTGTGGGAATGAGACTTTTTAAATATGATTACAGCCTTCATGATTACTTCTGCCTATCACAAATAATGGACCTTCGAATCAGTCATTCATGCTCCCAAAATAAAGGTCACATACACTTAATGTTCAGGCATCCATCTATTATGAGAAATGTCTTTACCTAAACAGGTTTTCTCTACTAATTCTCTATTAATAAATCCAAGTAAAGGATATAATGTGAATGCTCACAAATTAAGTAAAACTTTGGAAAAAACTCTTGAGCTAAGATCACTGACAAATTTTTTTTAAAAATTATACCATCAAGGTATGTATTGCATTAAAAAAAAAATCAAAAATCAATGTTCAGTCAGAACATTTGAATTCCAAAACAAAATTTTAAAATTCATTTTAACCAATTAATCTGAGTTTTATCAATGCTTCTAAATATCAAAAGACATCAGTTTTTTGTCAAAAATAAATGTTAGCTCTTCGTCACCTGAAGAAAAGAAAAAAAGGAAAAAATGTCTCTATTTGTTTACAGTTTTACTGAAATATTTTGTGACTAAACTGATACTTTTTTGGTTTTTTTCATCACTACAATTTTATGACCATGAGGGAGTATCAGGTTAGCTAAGGAAAACCATTTCAAGTTCTGTGGCAATAAGCTGAAGTTAAGATATCATTACTTTATAATCAAAAGATCTTTGATACAAGTAACTGATCACGTCTGAATATTTGAAATCAGAACATTTCACATACCCTTTGTTCTTAACACATGCATTCTTCAAGTGAATGTAGTTAGATGGAAATATGCCCTGAAAAATAAAACAGTTTGGGTAAAAAAGTGCCCTTACATGAGATTAGCATAGCATTTAGTAACATTCAATATGCAAATGCATGCTGGATTAAAAGTCCTTCAAATAATTAACAAAAAACACACACACAGAAATACTCAGTATAGCTCTAACAGAAACTAAAATGCCATATTCAGTAGAGTTTAAATCCTTCAACACTTCAGAAAATTAGAAGATAAACGCATGTAGAACATATAGAAGATTGCTTGAGAGCTCCCTTGGGCTAGATGGTTTTATTCATTATTCCCACCTTGACAAGAAACAGACAGCTGCGGGGGATAATGTCTTAGCAACCACGTCTTAAAAATAGGGATTTTCAGATAGGGATTTTCAAAATAAAGCAAAATAAATAATGTTAACAAAGTTCAATAAAAATAAAGGTAGGTCAATAAAGATAGTCAAAAGAAGGTTTTATTCGGTGGCTACTATGCCCTGCAGTGCACAGGAAAGTTGTGGTAGATGCCGGTCAAGGAGCCTCAGTGTTCTCCTAGGAGTGGTTCTTTCTAGGTGTTTGAGGTCTGTGCACTGTTCTCTTGAAGAGGCAGCATTGCTGAAACAGTCACACTGCTCTCACTAACCTTCATAAATCAGATTATGCAAAACGAAGCAAGTCAGCTTCAAGCTTCTGGCTGGGACCATAATATACTACAGCTCATGCAGTGAGCTGTTGTGTATGTTCTCTTCATAAGAACCACAGCTGCATTCAGCTTTCCTTTGTGATGATGGTGTCCCATTTTCTTCTAACACCTGCTATGCAGAGGCAACTGCCCTTGTAAATGCTCCTACTCCTCTCTAATGCAAAGTAGTTCAGGAGAGCATCTCCCAAGGACAGTAAGACATACAGCCTCGCAGGTGTAAAAATATACCAGAAAACAGGATGGCTGTGGATGCATGCTTCCTGCAGACCAGCTGCCACATTTAATTTCTTTGAGCATTAAAGCTGGCAGAGAAACAAGGCAGGAATCTTGACAAAGCAATACCAATAACATGGGGAGTTACGAGGAGATCTTATTATTTTACTTTTTGGAGAGACTCCCTTCAAAAATCCAATTCAGAACACTGTTTGCATTCACACCAGGAAAGCAGAAAATATATATCTCATCTCTTCACACATCAAGTACTGTTTAGAAAACCTATTCATAACTTCTATCGCACATTTGACAGACTACAAAGCAAGACTGACAGCGAGCATGTGGTCAGAATTGCAACAAAAGACACAGAAGAAACAATAACAAACCACAACTGCTCATGCTTTATAAATCAAATTGTAATATATATCTATGAGGTCAAAGGAGTAAACATCAGATTAGACTCTGTGACTAAATTTGTTGTTCACATCGACCTTCCTTTTAAAGCAAGGAAATTTATGTGAGCAGAGACTGCTGGCCTTAGCAAAAAAGGCCAATGACCTGACATGAGCCCTTAGAAACTTTTGAAATTAATGTATATGTGCCTTATTTTGCTGAAGAGTCTTGGAAATGAGGAGACAAAAAGAAGTAAAAGCTTACAATGCAGGTTAAAGGATCAACATACTATTTAACATCTTTCTTTCCCATGAAAACCAAAATGTTTACAGTCCCAGAGGCAAGATAACAGGAAAGATTAAGAAAATAGAAAGACAAATAAGACAGGTAAAGCTCAAACATATTCAAATCGAACAGACACTGAAATATAAATTTCATAACTTTTCATGTCTGAATGCAGAAAAATAAATCAGTGAAGTCTGGTTCAGTGTACTATCAGCTATGCTACTATGGAAATCAAAGACTACACATCAAAGGAAAATAAAATGAACCATATATTTCACATGACAACACATCTTTTATTCAATTGATACTCTGCATGTGGCTTCTATAAGCTAGGTGTCTCCGCTGGCTGCTCTCAATTCATAGCATCAAAAAAAGCAGGGACAGTTTAACCAACTTTTCCAACAGTGTTTACAATTTGTATTTTCAGTAGTATTTTTCCTTCAACTTAACTTCCTTCAAGTCGAAAATCTAAAAATCAGAAATGAAAGAAAATTTACCAGAGCCTTGGGTTTGTAAAGCGTATCATCCTAATACATAAAAGCATTTCAGAAGGATAATCCATGTCCAAATCTAATTAAAGCAATATCAATAATATACTTAACACTAAGCTCTAATTTTCTTTTCAGAGCAAATATCATAAACTTACATGCAGACTATAAACTCTTAAAAAGTAAATATACATTTTTGTCAAAGAATTCAAAACTTCAATTGACCTTTACCTTAACATTGGGGTTTTTTAAGGCAAATCCTCTGTACCACCCTGTGAGGAAAGAACATTTTGCTTTTTAAAGTATGCATATAATTTACATATGAAAAACAGATTTCATTTCTCCTTTTTGGACAGATATGACAATTCCACAGTGCTGTCAGACTGTACTCATTTAAAAAACTTTTAATACTTCATTTAAGCCAGTTCACATTCAGATGACTTCATTCACACAATTTCAGGAATTATTCTTCAACCCTGTATCCCTAAACATTTCTAACAATGTAACCCAGGTATATTCTGCATTAGACCCCACACCAGTCAAAAATGAAATGGTTTCATACTAACTGTAAACGTTCACAAATAATTTTTGAACTTCATGTTCTAAAGTTATCAACCGCATTACTCTACAAAATTCATAACACACCTGATTGAAAAGGTGCCTTCTAAATGCCTTCTAAAAGAACATTTTTTACAAGGTTAAGCATATATAATCCTGATATGAAACAACAGAATACCTATATAATTCCAAATGATAAAAATATCAAATTGACAGGCAAGCCTTATGTGTTAAGGAAGCAGATTATGAAAAAAACCCCAAAGAACGCAACTTTATTTCTCTTACACTAGAAACAGATATTTGCTAAAATTATATTTGCATTCTCTACCTCAGAACAGAGGCAGAAGAGAATGTTTACACTGCTTTAAGATTTAAACTTGTGACTTTGAATTAATTTGATACTGTCTAGATGACAGCCAGGCTTCCCTCAGAAATATCAGCAATCAGAAGAATTATGATGAGAACTCCTTGCTGTTATTTATAACTCTTATCCTCTACATATATTTAGCAAATAGAGAGATAAAATAAAAATTAGTGAACTACAAATTAATTCTCATAGAGATTAGAGCTCACTGGAATTGTGAAAAAAAAATTAATAGGCCAAAATGTGTTATATTATTGACTCCCAAAATGTGTTAATTTAAGAAAATAAATTAGTAGTAGTGGGGTTTAAACCACTAGTAAACAAAACTCAGTTATCCCTAGAATTCCAGCCTGTGAACTCACCATCACATTTCTCTAATATTTGAACTGTGTCTCCAATCTCCAGTGACAAGCCATGTGGGACTGTCCCTCGAAAACCAGCTATTACTGAAAAAGATAATAATTTTCAATTATTCACAAAATTAAAATATAAATTATTATTGCTATTGTTAACAAAAATAGCATATTACTAGGGGAAGTAATGTGTTAGAACAAACAAGCTTATTGAAATTTAATAAGCTGTGGAAAGAATCAGAAGTTAAGCCACTGAGCAGAAAATTTAAAATTCAGGACTTGGGAAAAATCCTAAACACGGCCCTACCATACATGAATGGAAAGCTTGTACTGGAGAACACTATTAGCTAGACCATAAGAACCCCGAAGGACAGAAAGTGTTTTATTCCAAATGCTTACACTAACATGTATCAGACATTGGAATTTTGTACGCTGAAAGTGCCAATATGTGCCAATATTCTTGTTGCCATCTATACCACTCACACACCATGAAAGGAAAACCTTATTTCACATTCACTTAATGGATGATATAGACCCAGCACTCCATACAAGCCCAAACGCGAGGAAATGGTGAGGGAGTGGAGATCAGTAAAGCATGTTGTTCACTCCAATATGTTAAGCGCATACAGAGTATCCCCTCGAGCCTCGCCAAAGCCAGTGAAGGGAGGTCATGAGCTCAGGCTGGGACAAGAGCTACAGAACCAGCCTTCCCTTGCTGGAGATGAAACAAAACATCCAACAGTGCAGATACTTAGAACTCTCAAATTTCAAGTCTTATACTGTTAGTGCTGAAACAATAGCCAGCTATTTTTTTTTCGTTCAGAATCAAAATAGAATACCCATGAGCCACTCAAAATGCTCATTCCTACAAATGCTAAGAGCCATTAACATGTGGTGGGTTGACCTTGGCTGGATGCTAAGTGCCCACCAAGCCACTCTATCATTTCTCTTCCCAGCTCAACAGGGCAGGGAGAATAAGACGGAAAATGACTCATAGGTTGAGTTAAGGCAAAAGAGAAAGTTTGCATGCGCACAAGCAGAGAGGAAAATAACAAGGTTTATTCTCTACTTCCCATTAGCAAATTACATCTTGCCACTTCCCAGGAATCTGGGCTTCAGCACATGTAGCAGTTGCTCAGAAGGCAAACACTGGAAACAACAAATGCCCCCTCTCCTCCTCCTTTCCTTGGCTTTTTTATCTGAGCTAACATATGGTATGGAATATCCTTTTGGTTAGTTTAGGTCAACTGGCCTGGTTGTGTCCCCTCCCAGGATCTTGCCCTCGATTCAGGGGAGGGATGTTACAGTGCTGCTGCTGCTGCCCCAGCACTGCTCAGCAGTAGCCAAAACACCAGTGTGTTATCAACACCCTTCCAGCTACCAATGTAAAGCACAGCACGGTGAGGGCTGCTATAGGGAAATGAACTCCATCTCAGCCAGACCCAATACAATCCAAGGAGTCCATGTGTCTCTGTGATGAACAGGATGCCGCAGGGCCTCTTCACAGGTGCGATCCCACTACTGACCACCTTTGACCTGCTCCATCTCCAATCTGAGCCGGTTCATCCCTCCTTAGCCAACCTGGTGACCCACAGTCCTCCCACGGATCACCATATTGATGTTGGCCTGGACACCTGATGTTAGCTTGGACACCTGCTTGGCACAGCCCTGCAGTCGAGAACTCCTGGGGTCAGGTGATCCATTGGGTTTAGCCTCCCCAGCAGCCGGGACTACAGACACGCACCACCTGGATGCCAGGTATCTGCCAAAATAGCACCTACAGCCACTGAAATGAAATTAAGGAAATAAACAAAGAAGCACGCGAAACCAAATCAATCTCAGTCTGTTATTACTGTAGTGAGATGTCTTACTTCTAAACTCCATGAGATAAAAAAAGACAATGATTTTCCCCTTAAGAGCCAATATATCCTCTCATATTCTTATGATCTGACTTTGCTGTGACATTCAGTTTTTATTACATAGTTACTAAAGCTGTTAAAGATCTTTTCTCCTCTTGGTTTTGTTTTTTTTTTAAGAAAAGTTTAAAAAAGACTTTTAGGACAAAAGGAAGATTGAAATCTGACACAGTGTAGAAAATAGATAGAAATTATTTTAGAACATGTATAGAAGAACAAAATTATACCTTCAAATATCCTTTAGAAGGCTGGCCTGCAGAACCAGAAAAAGAAAGAAACGAGGGCATCACCTGTACATCTGAGCCAGCACATTCATCTGATACACTTGAAAAACTCTGGCTGGATTCTAGTAGAGGCCTTGCATTAAGGTCAGGCTCAAAACAAGTAGCCTGTGGTCCTTCACAACGTCACTCAAAGTAAAATCAAGAGCACTGCCAAGCACCAGAGGATTTAATGCAAAACATAGGAACCAACAGATAAACTTATTGCACACAGCTAACTTTCTACTAATCGAATCATGTTACAGAACTGGGACTGAGACACTTGCTATAATTTCCACCTTCTATTGTAACAACTGGTGACTGCAGATGAGGAGAAGGCTGAGATACTCAACTTTTTTGCCTCAGTCTTCAATGGCAACCTCTCCTTCCACACCTCTTGAATGAATAGGCATCAGGATGAGGACTGAGGAAACAAAATCCCTCCCTCTGTAAGTAAAGATCAGATTTGTGACCATCTGAGGAACCTGAATGTACATAAGTCTATTGGACCTGATGAGATACACCCCAGAGTCCTGAGAGAATTGGCTCATGTAGCAATAGACTATTTACAAGGGCATGTAGTGATAGGTCAAGGGGGAATGGCTTCAAATTGAAGGAGAGTAGACTTAGATTAGATATTAGAAAAAAATTCTTTACTGTGAGGATGGTGAGGCACTGGAACAGGTTGCTCAGAGAAGCTGTGGATGCTCCATCCCTGGAAGTGTTTAAGGACAGGCTGGATGGAGCTCTAAGCAACCTGGTCTAGTGGAATGTGTACCTGCCCATGGCAGAGAGGTTGGAACCAGATGACTTTTAAGGTCCCTTCCAAACCAAGACATTCTATCATTCATGTCTTTTTAGTTTCTCTGTGGTGTGTACACAGAAATGGACTGCAGGAAGAATAACAATGAAGTCATGGAAGGAGGCAGTTGCAGTTCCACCAGAGAAGATCCCAGGGTTCAGTGGTTCAGCCAGGACAAAGTGTTCTTAAGCAAGCCACGATATAAATTTTATGTACTGAACCTCTCACTCCTTTCTCCAATGACCACGTTATTCTGCAACACTTTGCAGATACTCCTTAATTATTTTTTCTAGTAGTAAGTATATAATTAATCACTCTGTAGTGACTGTGGCTTAAGGTGTTCTCAACCGAACTTGAAAGCAGTGTATATTTATCGTACTCATAGAACTGGACTTCTTATATATACAGTGTTCATTGACACATATGCATCATATATGCACCATTTTAATTCTTCTACAGTAATTTCTTCAACAACAATAGCTGTTGTGATTATTGCTTTCTCTGTCTTCCACTGCAACTGGATACCAGAGACCTTGGAAAAGGAAGATGGACAGAAGGGAAATCTACCCAGAACACAGATCATCTACCAGTACCTGCAATCTTTATAGATGCACGGTCCACATGCATGTCCCCAGGAAGCTAAGTATCAAAAGCACTTATATCTAGATACATTTCTTGTCATTGTAGTACACAAAGGTCATATAAATGTCCTTTTCAATTGCAGGAACAGTAATTGATGTCCTCTTCAATCACCTCTCAGCCAAGGGAGAAATGCAGAACTCCACAACAAAAGTTTGTAGCAGGATATATCCCTTGGAAATATTTTAGAAACTGAGTCCAAATACTGCAGCCAGCTGCCAATATGAAGTACTTTCTTGCTGCCAAAGGGTACTCAGAGAATACAACAGCAAAACAACACAGGACATAAAAACTTAATCTACACTCAAATCATATGGTGAGAACTATAGTGAAATGCAATATTAAATCAACTTTGGTTTTGGTTTGCTTTGCTACTAAGTTCAGCTTCTCAAAAGAAAATTCATCTTTGTGTTGTCATTCAAATCTCCAGCTGGATGTGCTCACTGTTGGACAGTTTTACATATGAAAGTGCCTGGTTTATAAAAAGATCCATCCAAGCATAAGGTCTTAATTAAAGTCTAATCTAAGTAGGTTTTTTTTTGGGCAGGAGCTTACCTTCTGGTCATGTGGAGCACAGATAGCATTGTTCTACAAACTAAATCAAGATATTTTTCTACTTCTACCTAGTGTATTCAAGCCTTACATGAGAGTTAGCATTACAAAGACAGTGAGACCCACCAAGAGTGAGCTGGTTTCATGACTGGCTTGACTTTTTGTTTAAAAGATGAAAATGTCTCCTCATACAGGGTGCAATGTGACATGGTTCTCAAGATATCCTTATTACAAGTTATAATTAAGGTCAATACAATAAAAGGAGACACACAGTACATGCAATTCCAGGTTAAGTAGCAGGACATACACCCCCATATATAAAGTGATCAGTAGAAGTAATATCTACAGCAACTACTCAATGCTCAAAAATAAGCATTTTTATCACAACAGCAGACTCGAGTTTCACATAATGAAAAACATTCTTTCAAATTGAAGGGAGAGGAATGGGGAAAGGATGTGAGGGAGAAGAACGCAAACTGATAATTAATTATTGCTTGGCCACATTCTACAAACAAAACACTTGTGTGAAAAGTAGACTCCAGTTCAATACCCTAAGTCATGGTGCCCCAGGTATCAGAGATAAATATGAGCCACACAGAAATGTGCTAAGTACACACTAGAAAATCAGATTTGAAAGCTGGGAACACTGTGTCAGAGGGACTGGCTTTGACAGGGAGGAAGATGCTCTGATAGAAAAGGAATTGATTAGCTGGTAACAGGAGTGGCTGGCCCACTTCAAAGTTTTGCTTGGGGTTATATTCTTAAAATTTTTATGCCTGAAATAACTGGAGATCTGCATATAAGAACTAATGAGGCAGACATTGTTGTTCTTTTCCTCCTAACAGATGACCAGAAGCTATTATTGATTCCAGATATTATCTGTTGTATTTGAAATCAGGTCCTCTCCATGGCAAAAGCTATTTCTAAAGTTTTTATTCTGGACTTAAAGTGTCATTCTTTCAACAGATTGAGAGTTTCAGGTACAAGTATTTCAAAGGGTTTTGCTTGTTTTCAACAGTTGAAAAAATAATCCAAAAAAAAGCTGTAATAAATGAAATCAGGATGCTTCTAACACTATAAAGTTATATTAGTTAAAAAATCATTAATGTTGTATTTTGCCTATGTGATGAAAAACTGAACTTGGTTTTATGCAGCTTTTTAGCTGATGAGTAATAACATGTATATTTTACCTTTGAGGGAGGCTCAGATTCAGTGGTCTTTGTTGCAGAAATGTAAAAAAGTATGGCCTTATGCACAGTACAACAGACCTCTGGCACTGTAAGCAGCCGCAGAAAATGCAACATTAGAGAAAGCACATTATCAGGACAACCATTATTAAAAAAAAAATCAATCAACCACTCTACCAAGGATACTGTCTGTAAACTCAAGTTTGAACCTACTGACCACTGGCAAGCAATCCAAGCATCCAGCGGTACAGCTCTCAGCATTCTGTGGCACAGGGATCTCCTGAGCCAAACATGCCATTTCTGTATTCAACAACCATGGATGCATTTTAATTCTATGAATTTGCCTAAATAGTCTTTATATGCATAATACTGTCAGTGTCCACAAACTCACAGTAAGCTGTCTAGTTTAAATATGCTTCTTGGAAGAAAAAGGTCTTCCTCTTGTTCCACAATGCCACTTAAAACTTCATTTCATGTCTCCTTGTTCTTGTGGGGAAATTTGAATAAGCTGTCTCTTGTCGCCTCTCTGCACCTTAGCTGTACCTTTCCCAGGATGAAGTTTTCTCTTCTCAGAAGAAGCTGAAAAACCTTTTCAGGTTTCTAAAAAGACACACTTTTTAGAAGCATGAACACACACAGTCACACACATCTGCTAATGCAGAATGCACAGAGTTCACTGTAAAAGGCCATCACATGCACTGAGCTTTGACTACATATGAATTGATCTGGATGGACTGGCATGATAGCACAGCTATGTGCTCATGCTTCTAATACACAAGCTAATTCGGGCATCTGTTCATAATGCATTGTGCTGCCTACAGATACCCCAGGAGGCTTGCTGAAAACCAACAACAAGCTAATGAAGACAGCGACAGAAAAGCAGAGAGGGGGTGGGGTGGGGAATCAATCTAATCTCCTTTCGATAAACACAATATATACAAATGTTAGTTTCAATAACAGAAGTGATCCTTAAATCTCTTGCAGCTTACTGAGGATAAACACTCAAATTTGTATTGAAATAAAAGAATGTGGGTTCTCTCGCCTGTAGAGGTACACTACTAGCAAAAGGATCAAATGCATAGCTCAGACGATGACTCCTCAGAACTCCTGAGCCACGTGTGGCTTTTTAATATCTCAAGTGCTGCTCATGTGCAGCAGTCAGTTGTTCTTAAGAGATGAGTGCTTGTGTGGAATTTTCCTAACTAGAATATTTACTGTGCAGATATTTGTAAAAATCAAAAATCATCAAAACAGTTTGTATCCATGTCTAAACTTTGAAAATACTACATAAAGTAGAATACATATAGAAAACTATTCTTCACTTGTATGCAAAAACAAACCCATCTAGAATTCCTAGCGCTAATAGCACCAGTTACCTGTACAGATAAGGCAAATACCAAGTGTGAAATACACAAAGGAGCTGTAGCAGACAATATTCCCTCCTGTGCTCAGCTCAACATTTCAATTCAGCAAGGTAACCACTTTCAAATCCCCGATTACAATGCTGCCAAAAACCATAGGACAATTCTAACATAGATAATCAGTTTAGTGTGAATGTCTGAACATTTGTCAAGCTCTCTTCATCCTGCATCTCTGCTACAGGCAGGAATGTTATCATCTCTTTGATAACAGCTTGATCGTTTCTCCCAATATCTGCAAACACTTTAGTTAACTCATTCCTTTGGGTATTTTAGCTATTAGGCACACATCTTAGAGCACTAAAAGTAACAGATGATGATGGCACCTATTTGCTGTTAAGAATGGCTGCCAATCTAGAGCACCAAAACTGGAATAATTTTTTTCTTCTATTAAATAGCTAGTTAAGCTCTTTATATTTCTGGAACTCCTACTGAATCTTTTAATGTCTACATCTTCTCCCTGCTGAAAGAAATTTCTTGATTTGCATTAGTTCTGGAACAAGGAATTTAAAAGTAAAAAGAAAAGAACCAAAAAAGTCTTTACAAATCTAGAAAATCTATTACAACTTAGAGTCTTTGAATAGATGACACAGCTCCTCACCATGAATTGCTCAGGAGTCTGCTCTACAGAGAAGCAATGTCAATGTAAAACCCATAAGAGGCATCATGGTAGAAGCTGAGGTGGATTCAGTACAAACAGGCATAGATTTCATGCATTCAATCAAATCATAATAAAGGAACTAGTCTGCACCCAGTTAAACCCAGTCTCACCTTAATTCTTTAAAGCAGAGCTACAGATGCAGTATCAATGCACTAAGACTGCCATGTTGAACAGGAAGTGTGAATTAAGTGTATATTTTCCTTCATTACTTGGAAACTGCAACAATTTAAAATCCAGTAAACAGAAAGGAGTAAGTGAAAAAAGTAGATTATGTTCAGATTATGTTATCTGTAAGAACAACTTCTTTCATCTAAAAATAACTATTACTTTGAATAAGACTAAGTGTTCCCGAAGTTCTAATAATTTTCAAACTTTGTTAAGTAATTGCCTTAATTTTAAATAGCATGAACAAGGAAAAGAGTTTCCACTATTTAACTTGAAAAAATATTTATGTTTCATTCATAGTCTTTGGGGAAACAAAGTTTCTGATTAAAATCAAATACACTCACAGGGGGTTTTGTAACTTCCTGTAAGTGTCAAGTATAATAAAGAATCGAGGATGAGAGGACAAAGCCTCAAGCTGCACCAGGGGAAGTTCAGGTTGGACATTAGGAGGAATTTCTTTATGGAAACGGTTGTTAAACACTGGGACAGACTGCCCAGGGAGGTGGTGGAGCTGCTCACCAACACCTCCGAAAACTTAAAATTAAGAGACACAGAGTTCTACATAATTTCAAATCTGAGCCACGGTGTAATTTAATATATGCCAGAAAGTTTATTGGCTACATATCATATCCCTAAAAAGCCAGCAAAAACTGAAGGAGAAAATTAAAAGCCTCACATTACTATAGACACAGCAGATATCTTCCAGAAAGCCTTTAATTTTTTCCAGAATAATAGGATGACAATTATTTCAAATAAGGCCTTGAATACGAATAATGAATTGTATGGCCCTACAATTTCTTGCTGACTTCATGTCAGAACACTGGGTATGTTCCAAAGTCTAATAACAACATGTTTTCCTATTCTCTTCTTCCCTCCTCAAATGCATTATAACACAACATGCTTCTCTGAATTCAGTGGGCATAATTTCACAGTCCTTAACAAACAGTAAGCAGCATCATGTAAACACAAGCTCAGAAGAGCTGCAGTCTTGTGGACTGCAAAGAAAAGCCAACCACTGTGCAAGCTGAAAGCATTACCCTTCACCAACCATGACACGCAGTTATACAACAGTGCAGTCACTCAAAAACTCCATGTGTTTGTATCAAAGACTTTGGGAAATGAGACCGGTTTCCCCTTAATATTGCACTGTTTGCTACCACTGAAGTAATAAACGGCATTCAAGAAAGCCAAGAAAAGCAGAGTAAAACTTTTCTTCACTAACACAAAAGAGACAGAACACTCTTCTTCCACAGCAAAGCCAGGTCCATCAATTGACCATATAAATGAAACACTGTCCACTCTTCTTGTATTTCCTCTGAAAGAGCAAGGTTTAATTCTGTATTTGACCTGTCATCAGTGGAAGACAATAAAAAACCCACTGGAAAACTAGTAGAACACAGACACACAGTAAAGGTAAAAAAAATAAAAATCAGCACATCCTGCAATTTTCAGTGCCATTGCTTTCCAACTTGACTGGTATCATTATATTTCAGATGAGTTTTAGTCTCCTGGTAATCTGTATTTCTGTGATATTCAACCAGTTCATTATAAATTTAAGTATTTTCATTTTACCAGTAAGGCTTCTGTTTACTTTCACTTAACCTTTCCACAATGTTCTCTGTAGCAGTTTATAATTCATTAATTCTGCTTTTGTAAGCCTTAACCACATTGCTACCTACAGAGAACATTTATTAAATGTCAATTTTTTTGCTGCACATTAAAAATTATTGCAATATGGCATTTTTCAGTTATGAAAGAAAAACCCTACCAACTTATGCAATAAGCAAATTGTGCAATTCAGCTAATATGAAAAATAAACCATAATTGTGAACTTCTGAAGCCTGTTCCACTGATCAGCCAATTCTGTATAGATACAAACTCAGTAACAAAACCTCTTGAAAGAAAGGACAATTTGGAAAGGTGTGGAAGGAAGTAAGTGCAACTAAGGAAGACAATGATTACAAATCACTAAGAAGTACCCTGGCACATGTGTTTTTTTAACCTTAAATGAGTCAGAACTTCCTTGATCTAATGTAACTGAGAGGCATTTCAAATACACTGCAATACAGCTATCAGGACTAGTAAAGCAAAATTACTTTGTCCTTAGAGATGGCTGAATGCAAGTATAAATGTCCCACTCTGGCTTTAAGCTTATTTGTTTGGTTTAATGGTTGGAAATAACCACTGCACTTTTCAGCCTGATTTCAATAGTTGAGCCAGCAGAATTCAATGTATTTAGCCCTGCAGGGTTTCATCACTAACTCGTAATCTCTGTAAAGTTAAAACTTCAGGGATATTTAAAAAAATCCCACAATTACCTTAAAATGTGTGACCAAGTAGAAGTGTAGCAAGTGCATACACTTTTTTTCCTAATCAACACTGAAAAATAAAAAGCCCTACCTGAATGTATACCTTTAACAGTGTTTCTGCAGTAAGGTGCACTTTCAGAAACACAAGTGTAGGATCCTCTTGAAAGGTCAGAACCTTCATATTATGCTCATGCTTGCTTAAGAACAGTGCCTGTTACTCCCAAACCAAGGGCGAAGAGAGTTCAGTTTTGGTTGGCAACTGATTACGAAACCACAAAACAGCATGAGAAAAATGTATCTGCAAAGTATATGCGATTATCAATAATAACAATTACAATAATGAAGACTGCTGACAAAGGGGCAATTGTTCTGTTTGAGCGATGGGGGTAAGGAAGTGTATGGGCAAATGGTCCTCTTTAAATGTTTATGTTACGATTCACTGCTGCAGCTGAATCTTTATCTTTTTAGGTAAGAGTACTTCAAGACACAAGATGATTCTTTTGGGTTTTAATCCCCTCGAAGAGTCACTAAAAATCACAGAATATGCTGAGTTGGAAGGGAACCACAAGGATCATAGAGTCCAACTCCTGGCCCTGCACAGGACCATTTCCAAGAGTCACAACATGTGCCTGAGAGAATCGTCCAAACACTTCTCGGACTCTGCCAGGCTTGGTGCGTGACCACTGCCCTGGGGAGCCTGTTCAGTGTCCAACCACCTTCTGGAGCAAGAACCTTTTTCTTATATCCAACCTAAGCCTCCACTGACACAACTTCAGGCCATTCCCTCGGGTCTTGTCACTGGTCACCACAGAGAAGAGATCAGTGCCTGCCCCTCCTCTACCCCGCATGAGGAAGTAACTGCAATGAGGTCTCCCCTCAGTCTCCTCTTCTCCAGGCTGAACAGACCACGTGACAGCCATTCCTCGCACAGCTTCCCCTCAAGGTCCTTCACCATCTTTGCCACCTTCCTTTGGATGCTAAAAAAGAAGCCAGTGCCAAAGTTTTCCTGAACACCAAGAGTGGGATTTGAACTCATACCTGCAGAGCACAACGGATTCAGCAGGCCACCTCCTTACCCACTGTCATGGGTTTATCTGGTTAGGGTTTTTTTTTTTTTTTTTTATAGGAGAAAGATTGGGGTCTGTTGGAAGCCTCTGGAGG
>WBMV01001671.1:315443-325826 GCA_013396655.1 Campylorhamphus procurvoides | reverse complement strand
GTAATTCCCCTGTGACCGTGGTGATGACTGTGGTGAAGCGAGCTGTCCCCTTTGCAGCCCACAGGAAAACCCCCTGAGACAGAACTGTTGCTTGAGTTTTGGACTTAGATCTGTGAATGGCTGACCCAACAAGAACTGACTGTAAACCTTCCATTCCCCTGTCCCTCACACCATCAGGGAAAGGAGGGGGCATGGACAGATCAAGGGGTGGTGGTGGGAAAGTGTTTCTAACCTGTTTTTATTTCTTAGTTTTAGTTTTTAGTTTGTTAGCAATAAATTTAAGCATTATTCTAAGTTCTGCTTTGCCCGCAGTGTTAATCAAAGCTCCTCTTTCGGTTGTTATCTCTAGCCGTAAATTACTAGCTGGTTTTCTTTCTTCCCTCTGGAAGGTGAAAGGGGGTGGGGGGAGGCCTTGAAGGAGTTTTGCTGGACATCAGGCATTTATCGTGGGTCAAACCACGACACCCACCCAGCCACAACTGGTGTTGTAACAGTGCTCTCCTTACCCCTTCCTCTAGATTTGGCACAGAAGCCTAGGAATACTTTCCAGACACAACAGGTCCAGAAAAACATGAAAAATAGCCATGCAGTTCTAAGAAATTAGTACCGGGAGGCACACATTATCATCTGACACCATAACATACTTCCTGAGTGAAAGTAGTCATGGTTTTGACAAGGAAAATGGGCAGTGCCAGGCAAACCAGACATGGGGACTTCTTGTCTTTTAGTACTAAGGAGTTTTTCAATCCTCCAGTTAAAAGAACCTACAGGACTCTTTCCCGAAACTTTTAAAACCAAAAACCTTATTTTGTACATAAGTAAAATTAGCAGAGACAGGTGAAAAGACTTTTGTGTCAGCCCAGCATCTGGCAGCAGATCAGGAACAATGCTGAAATAAAGCAACAAAAACTAAGCAGATCTGCAATCTATCCTTTTGGCCACTGTCCACACCACTAAGCCACATGCCACGTGCTTGTTTTGCACTGAACCAAGATACAAAATGCACAGAGCTAAAGACACTGCCAAACTTCACTTGAATGGGGCATGAACAAGGCAGAGAATGAAGGGAAATGAAAGTCAAGGCAAAACCTGCAGCAAACAAGTGCAGAGCCTCCTCCCAGGAGGCTGCTGCCCTGGAAGGGACAGCAAACAAGCTACAGCTCCAGGGCTCCCCTTGGCCACAGTGCCACAGTCCATCAAGAGAGCCACCACATCACATCACACACAGCTGACAGAATTATGTTCATTTAAAATCACTCTTTCTTTTAAATACTGTGGGTTTTTTCTCTACAATTAATAGCCTCTTAAGGATCCAGATAGAGTAACAAAGGCATCATAGGATTTATCCAGAAATTGCAGGAAGAAAAAGACAAAGTTCTATTTGTCTCCCACGCTTGAAAAGACTTTCTAAAACAAGACTATGAAATACAAGCAGGGACATCAGTGGCTTGATTCAGCTTGACTGTTTTTCAGTTCTTGTACCCTGTGGGAGTAGACTCACAATATCAAGAGTGGAACAGATCCTCTAAGAGATGGGCCACTAGGGAAGATGAAAAAAACCAATCAAAGCACTTTGTAAACCTGAGTTTTTCACTGTATTATAACATGAGGTTTATTGCTGTGTTCCCCTTTCTCCCAGGCCCCTGGAAAGCCACCCATTACCTTCCTAATTAGTATGCAAGCCCCAGTCAGGTTGTGTGAAACCCCTTCTGATTGGTCCTTTGTATCCCTCCCCTTTGACCCTGGCTGTAAGGCCTATAAATGACCTCGCCAGGTGAATAAATCTCCCTTTCTGCTTCCTGTCCTTGCCATGTATGTGTCCTCCTTACTGAGACCTTGGGAGGACCCTGTGGCCCAGCCACCTGGCCACGTGGAAGGGGCAGGGGAGAGGGAGAGGACCCCCTTAGCCGTGATAGTACCCCACCAAGCAGTTTCTGATCTCAACTCCAGCTTCAGCAGCAATATACAAGTGTTGAAAATTAGTAAATTAGACAATCAGTATACTGCAATACAGTTAAAACTGAGTGAAACAAGCCCTTAGGACTGATAAGATGAACATCATGTGGCATATCAACTATACAGAACTTTCTTCTTTTTAAACAAAAGATTTTTGAAGCCACTGAAAAAAATCATCAGTTGCTGAGAGCCAAACCAAATGGCAAAACTGAAGGTGGTTAAGCACAAACATACTTCAAAAACAGTAACTTTCCTTAGACACATCTGACTTTAGAACAACTACGTGATTTAGCGTTTCTGTATTAGTTGCTTCATCACTCAATTTTTTTTTCTCAAGAACTCTGAATTTAAGTAGTTGAGATATATCGACTCAAATATATATGGACTTCTGCACCTGAATGTGCAACTTCCCAGTATAGGGAAGCCGGAGAGGGACACTTCCCCAGGAACTGTACTGACAGGACAAGGAATAATGGGTACAAATTGAAAGAGGGGAAATTTAGGTTAGATACAGAAGGAAATTTTTTAATGTGAGGGTGGTGAGACACTTGAAAAGGTTGCCCAGGTAGGTTGTGGGTTCCTCAACCCTAGCAGTGTTCAAAGCCAGGTTGGATAAGGCCTGAGTCTGCTGGGAGACATGCCCAACCATGGCAGGCGGGGTTGGGTCTAGATGATCTTTAAGGTCCCTTCCAACCCCTTACCATTCTACAATTCTATGAAATATAGAATCCCTGGGAGCACTACACATGAACAAATGCTGTTTTGGATTTGATTCAGCAGCGGGTTTTGATCCATATAATAATCCTTCTCATTAATTAAAAAAATTACAGGTGTGTAAATAATCAGTAACACGCTTAGCCTGTAATAGGTTTATTCTTCTTAACAGCAAATTGAAGGGACCAAATCGAAGAAAAAAATGTCATTTTTCTTTGCAGAAATAAAGTAGGAGTGGAGAAAATAGGAAAGTATTTGCAATGCAATACACAGTTAAACCTGTGGAGAAAGAGGAAAGTAAGAGGCGCACCAAGGCTTGCAATTTGTTTCTAACTTTCTTAAACAATTTCAACTCACTTATTAAAAATATGCTGTTCATTAACTCTAGAATTACCATCCAAATTAAAAGGAATACCTTTTCCACTTCACCAGGATTGCTCAAAAGGCCAGCCAACAATCACTGTTGGGCTTGAACTGAAATTAATTAGTTCCAACCAGTAGTAATGGTAATGGCTATGATAATTACACTCATTTGTGGTTTGGTTACTTGTTGTGCCAGAAAGAGATACCATTATGCGACCAACATAATCCTACCTAATCCTTGAAGGCTTGCATATAAACCACAGAAGTGTCATAGAAAGGAAATTATATACAAGGAAAAGCAGTGAAGTGTTATGACTTCTCATATTTATTTTCTAAAATGTATGGAAATTAGATGATTTAATGCTTTCAGTCTCCAAAAAGAATTGGAGATGTCAAGTGAGCCGAAACAGAATATTTGTTCTCGAGTACATCCTGGCAATTTGCAGCCTTTACATTTCCACTGGGTTAGACGTGAGAAGAGACAAACTACAACTTTTATTCGGAAATGCCCATACCAACACTTCAACTTTTCTGAAAGAAAAAGAAAAAGCAGACATACTGATTATGAAATTAGATTTTATTGTCATCTGCTCTACTGTTTCTCTTTTAATGTTTGAATTCCTTACCCTCTTTTGTCATTTTAAGGACTGAAACAACCACCAACATTGACACATAGCAAGAAACAACCAGTAAAAGGAGTGCTCAAATAGTCATGGACAAATTAGAATTAAAGATTAAACTGAAGATATCTTTCATTTGTGCCTTTGTAAAAGCAGCACAGTAGTACCCAGGACACAGATAGGGCCTGACATTTAAGTGCAAAGATTGGTCACCATTACAAATGATCAATGGAAGTATTGTCATGTACATGCCAAATCAAGACTAAAATATCATCTTAATGATTCAGCCTCAAAACTTGCTTTGCCCAGGTTTTGGCTGTACTCCATCAGCACTAGGGGTTTACATTAAATATTCAGGGTTGACCTGATTTCATCCCTGTTAGTCCTATTTAAAACTTGTACAGCTAGGACTGGGAAGTGGACTTAGGTGACAGGACAACAGTGTTCTGACTTTTCTGGTTTGGGGTAGATTTTTGTCCTTTAATAATTCTTCAAATATATTTGATTTATTCCAAAATTAATGAAAAAGAAAAGATCTCTGGTTTTAGCAACACTAAAGCTAACCAAACTATAGTAGAATAAAAACTGGGACAATTCAGATAGATACATTTTATCTCATGCCTCATGAATTTAGGGTAGTACAAAACGAGAAAGAAGCTTTCCAGTTTTGTCTCCTCCCTGATTAAAAACGTCTTTACATCTTTGGAAGCATATCTTTTTCAATTTAGAACTTCATACTTAATTCCACTTTTTCAACTATAAAATTACTAATGAACAGAAATTGATAATTTATGCTTTTCAAAACTATGAATTATTCATAAACTACAACACAAGGCCCATGTAGAATTACATACTCTGATTTCTACTAAAGTAGCTTAAAATAGCCACTACTATAATCATAAACTCACTTAGGTTGGAAGGCACCCTTAGGATCGAATCCAACCATAAAATATACTACACTGCGTCCATACATACTATACTATACTACACTCATTTCTCAGCAGACTAATTAACTCCTGCCTGCTCGTCACAGAAAGGTATCCAATCTTAATTTTGATAACCAACAGAGGTCATTCAGAGTCACTTTGGTGTCTCTAGAAAACATTACATTCTGCCATAAAGCCACGAAAATCCAAATGTCAGAGAGGTTATGGTTCATGTGTGGGGGTTTTACTTTTCTTGTCTCTCTAGTATAACTAAGATGAGAAAAACAAAAACATTACCAGCTGTGGTGACAGAAAGACTACTCTGGCAATACCTACTGGCAATGACTTACAACATATTGGCACAGGACAAATGTTTCCAGCTGAGTTTGCTGTGGAATTCATAACATAAAGCTGATACTGGGATGAATGCTGCGAACCTGCAGCCACTATATTTTGCCTGATATAACTTAGAAACTTAAAACCATGAAAAGAAGACAGTGTTCTCTTACGTAATAAACATCAACAATAAATAAAACCAAAAACAACCCACAAACAACAATAAATGAACACAGAAAACCCACAAATTAATAGAGGAAAAGGAGTCAAGGAAGTCACCAAAGGCTTATGATGACAACTGTGTATTATTCCCAGTAAAACAAAAAGCGATAATGTAAACACAAGTGCTGAAACTACTGTAGACTGCAACAGAGAATTCACTGAAACTCCTAATCTCATCATAAGACTCTAAAGTAGGTCACAGCAAGCTTAAAATTTGACAGAAAGCAAAGACTATGGGGTAATAGTATGCAAATCACCTTCCTTGCAAAGTTGATACTTCTTCCCCCTCCCCCCTTCATTTTGACCAAGCCTCAAATACAAAAGGTTCCACTGTCTCTGCAAACAGAGAAATATTTATGTACACACCTTTAAAGATACATATTAATGACAAATCGTGTGCTTTTAGACCACGTCTAACTGATTTATAACTCCTTCAGTAATCATTTTTTCTTAATTCATGATTTACATCTGGTCAATACTATATTAAAGGCTAATAATCCTAGTTTAATAACATACATATAATCATAAACACCTTTTTTTTCCCCTGCCCCCAAATTATACTTTCACAACTCAGGAGAATTTAATCTAACTTTTGCACAGAAGCATTTTAGAACAAAATTCAATTATGTTCTTGTGAAAAGTAAAGAGGAAAATGCAAGTTATTTCTTTGAGAGCAACATTTGTAAGTAAACTTTATGTAACCACATTTATCTTAATGATAATTAATTTATGATCATGAAAATTACATTTACTGGTAAAACAAAGAAAACACAACCAGGAATGAAAAACATCCACAAGGTGTCTGGCTTCATTATCTTACAAACTGTAATCATGACTTTCAGTACTTAATATGCTTAACATTTAGTAAGGTAAATCCTCCCTCTTTTCCATTTAACTTGGACATTTAGAAGCTCAGAACAGTTGTTTTGTCCAAGGAAAAAGCCAATACCTGAGGATAACATTCTTCACTCTAAGTATAATTCTTGTAAGAGGCTCCCAAATCACATTCTTAAATTTGAAAGGCATATTTTCATAGACAGCTGTCATAGCTGGAGATTTTGTTTCCAGCTCAAAGTTTCAGGTTTCACCCTGGGAATAAAGTTCAAAGCAAAATGCTACTGCATCAACATTGCACTCCACATAGCATATTAATCTTATTCTAGATTATTATACATAGGAAATAATCTACCTAATTCCTACCAAATGGGGTTTTTCTGTTCGTTTCTTTACACCCCATTTTAAAAACAACATTTCCAGACTTCAGTACTGTAGACTTGAAGGGCTTTGATAGGAAAAAACAGAAATGGCTATGGTAGGAAAAATTACACTGGATACAATACAGTGACCAGGTGAAACCTGTGTGTTAAATATTTGTGTTTTGTTCTCTAGATTTTAAGAGCCCCAGTCCTATACTCACATTTATTGTCAATATACAGTCATGTTTTCAAATGTCTCCTTTGTAGTCAAGATATCTGTATGTAAGGAAATCTTCCAAACTCACACCTCCCCAGAAAACAGAAGAGAACTTCTTAACACCACGTAATGAGATTTTACATATTTGGTAAATCAATCGCAACAATTTAGAGTATTTGTCTATCCATGCCCACGTTATATCAGAAGTGCTTTCTCTGTTGCTAAGAGTTCCTGATGTGTGTCAGCCAACTGGCCTTTGGGTGGGCAATGGGAATAAAGGATCATTAATGACTGCTATCTGTGAAAATCAGTCTAGTGTAAAAGGAAAAAACTCCAATAATTTTTGTCAATTATTAATGCAGATTCTTCTAAATCTTGGTCTCAGGTGGGTGGAGGTGGAGAGATTTGGAAGAAGCTGCAAAAGGAAATGGATGAATTGAGGAATCTGAGGAAGCTGCAGAAAGGGTCTGCAGGAAAGAAAAAGGTGGAAACTTTCAAATGAGGCTTTCACAGACTTCAAGGTAGGCAAAGGAAAGCAAGCACCAGCAAAGTTAGAAAACTGAGGCAGGGAGAAAAGTGTAGAAATATTTTACCTGTGAGAAATAGAGCAATTAGGTGAAGAAATCTTACAGAAACATACACATTCTCATATATTTTTAGTACCCTTTTAACAGAACGTTTACCTAGATGGGTAACTGTAAACATTCAGTGCCAACAGAATGGTCAGAACAGCAACTTTTCAGGTCAGAGTTCTTCTGAGATCATAAGTGGTCCATCAATCCAGAGGTGACTCCAGGACCTCCTTTCATGAAAAGGCAGCATACAGATAACCCATACTAAGAAAGTGCAGCTGAAACACTGGATGGTTTCTACCATAGCCTAAGAAGCTCTAAGGCTGTCATTCTGAAGTGACACACAATAATGCTAGCACAAGCCTAGCAGTTCTCACACAGTTGGATTTCGATAGTATCCAGACAGAAGGTTAACTGCTGCCCTAAAGGAAACTAGAAAGGACTTAAAATCTGAAAAGAAATGAGAGGTGCTGAATTCAGAGATGCTGATAAAAAACATTCTATTTTTGGCTTCTCGGACCTTTCCTTTCTTCAAAGGAAATCAGCAAGTGTGAAGGTTGGGTTTGGATTTTTTTTTATGATGTGGTCATTTGTTCTCAGAGAATGGGACTGAGACCAGAAGAATTATTCCAGGTAAGCCATTAAACATGGAGCAGATTGCTATGATTTCTGGATTACATTGACCATTTCAAAGGTGAATGCCCTTTCTGACTAGCCATCAGCATCCCTTCTAATTTTGAAGCATTATTTATATCTCCTATTTAGGCAGAGGTGAAAAAAAATTACAGTCAGCATTTCATATTTGATAGCTCCAGACATTAGTATGAAGTGACTTGATACTAATTACTGTGCATGAAAGCTTCAGTGTTGTAATTTATCACAACAAAAGCACTGCAATAAACAAAAAATTGGTGAGGGAGGGCCACTACAAATATTTGGAACTGCTGATAGCCAATGAACCTGTGAGTTTACAGCTGTACAAAGCTAAAATTTAATAGGAAACAACACAGTGGCCTAAATTATCTGCATTTATTCAAATAGATGAATTAAGAAGAGTAATTAACATTATGATGTGTCAGGGAAAGTAAAGTGTCAGGGCAAGTGCAGGGAATAAAAAAATACTAAAAAATTAACAAATACTGTTTCTGGGAAAAACCTAATTAGCAGCTAATTTATCACACTGCAACTACCAACCAATTTAACATCCTGAGGGGGTCTCTGACAAGGTAGAAGGGGAAAATTAAAGAAATCCTCTGAAATAGATCTAGGGCACTATTCTAGGTCAGTATGTCGCGAGAAGCAGTACTGCAGAGGGCTGAGCAGCAGTGGCACTGCAGTCTTACAGCTGCCACTGAGTGTTGCTATAGGCACAAATCCCACAAAGCACTCATCCTCAAATCCCTAAAGACTCGTTTTTCCAGCCATGAATGTATTAAGTGTTATTTTGGAGGGAAACTTACAGATACTATGAAAAATGTGGACTTTTGTTCTTCAGCCTCAAGAAAAGTTGTAGCTGAAATTCTCTTCCCCATAAGCAGGCAAGTGCTTGTGAACTTCTGTGAAATACTGAGATTTTAGCACATCAGAGTCAACAGCCCAGAGAGGGGACAACATTGCACTCTGTCCTGCTTTAACACAAGTGGTGGGACTTGGCCATCTCCCTTCAGAACACGCAATTACAAAGCCAAGGCAAATCAAGTATTCCAGAAAAACAGACAAGGTAACTGTAACGTAACAGGCTCTTACATAGTTTTAGGATACATGGAGAGAAAAAACAAACACATACACACAAAAAAAAAAAAGAAAGCAAACCAAATTTAAAAAAAAAAACAAACAAACACAAAAAAACCCAACAAAACCAAAGCAAAAAAACATGGAAAACCCCAGACACAACAAACTTCCACAAAAAAACCCACCACCAAAATCCAGCAATCAACACTCCCCAGATGATTTGCATCAGTACCTCAGTCCCAAAAGATGCCAAAGCATTTGCATTTCTTTGATTACCTCCCCCCATACCCTTTTTTAAGCATGTGTTAAGTAAGTTTGTCACATTACACTATATTTTAAACTGAAGATGACTGGACCAATTATGCTGCCCTAAATGAAACTGCCAAAGTTAGCTAGGCAATTCCAAACTACTTTTTTCCAAACTGTAAAAAAAAAATTGCAATTTACCCTAGGGATCAGGCTAGACATGCCAGAGTAAATCACAAGTATCTATAGTCCAGAATAAACATTCCAGCAACATAAACATCCAAAATAGCAATTACAAAATAATCAACTAATGTCTACAAAGGTATCTATCACCACAATAAGCCTTCAGTTAAGACAAGTCCAAAGAAACTGTTCTAAAAACTAGAAGGCCCTAGTCAACAGCTCAATATGCACAGCACAGAGTCAAAAGAGTTTTGGTTTTGTTTATAAAAATATACCTGAACAGCTTTAAAAGTTCAGGAGGGAAATGTAGGAACCTGAATCAAACTCAGGAGTGGCTGTCCATTAACTTAAATTGAGGTTATGTTTGCTTATCCTGAAATCCAGTGTTTGAACAGCTAGGCAAAAATATGAGTCTCTAAAATTAGTATTTTTTTTCATTCATCTGATAGACCTCCAATAAAGAATCATTCTTAGTTACTGTAACTGGAATAAACAAAACACATGGTCACTACTGATGGAATTCATGTCCACAGTCAAAGCAGCCTCTGTGAGATCCTAGTACTAATGCGTAACGCCTTTAATACTTTTAAATTATTTTACCACTATGTTTTGCTATAACTACCACTTAGGTATACATGATGTTGGTGGCTACAGTTTTTCACTCAGCTATATTACTTTTGAACAAACATTCTGGGAGTTTGCCAAATAATTTCATGTAAGAGACAGAAACATGAGGATATCACAGGGAAAACAAGTGATTTTGCTTCCAAGTTTCCAGCTTTGGCATATTGTCAGTCTCTCAATTTAATTTTGATACCATACCCAGGACCAATCTTCCAAGTCTAGAGATTCAAGTGAAATATGGATAGTGAGCCAAACACAAATAAAGAGAAGCTTGTAGGTTACTTGCTTATATCATGTTGGTTTTGACTNTTCATAGCAGCTGGTACAGTGCTGAAAACTGTGTGGATAACACAGGGATATGTTAACTATTGCTGAACAGAGCTTACAGAGTCAAAGCCTTTTCTGCCTTCCACCCCACACCACCAGTGAAGAGGCTGGAGGTGTACAAGGGGTTGGGAGGGGACACAGCCAGGACAG
>WBMV01001671.1:248078-315394 GCA_013396655.1 Campylorhamphus procurvoides | reverse complement strand
CTGCCTTCCACCCCACACCACCAGTGAGGAGGCTGGGGGTGTACAAGGGGTTGGGAGGGGACACAGCCAGGACAGCTGACCTCAACTGACCAAAGTGGGGGTCATGTCCCAGACCATATGGCATCATGCTCAGTATGGAGGAAGAGGAAGGAAGGGTGTTCACAGATGATGGTGTTTGTCTTTCCAAGAAACCATTACACATGATGGAGGTCTGCTTTTCTAGGGATGGCTGAACACCTGCCTCCTCATGGGATGCGGTGAATGAGTTCCTTGTTTTGTTTTGCTTGTGTGTGTGGCTTCTGCTTTCCCTATTAAACTGTCTTTATCTCAGCTCATGAGTTCTCTCACTTTTACCCTTCCAATTCTCTCCCCTTCCCACCACAGGGGAGTAAGCAAGGGCTGTGTGGGGCTGAGATGACAACTAGAGTTAAAGCAGGACATATCTTTCAACAAAAACACAAGTGGATTCCACACTTCATATTTCACTGCATATAAACAATAGGCATTAAATATAAGAATGCAGATGGACACCTCTTCAACCTTGTGCTTGTTGAAGATAGGAACCTGAATACAGTACACAGCCCGTTCCCTCTAAAAGACCCAACTGCATTATCTTCTGGCTCTGCACCCTTGGCATTGCAGCCACTGGTGCTCACATATTGCAGAAGTACAGCTCCCATAAAATGCAACTTTAAAAAAGCTGCTTTTTATTCTTCCTTGCTAAAATGACATGGATATTCCTGGCAAGCTCCTGCTTCAAACACCTTACATACCCTCCAGTTACTGGTAAATGAGGGTGTAGTTATTGAAGTAACAATCCATTTAATGCTCTCAGGACCAAGGAAATGGCGAATCACTCATTTAATAACTACTTTATTCATGAAACACAAAGTTCCTCCACTACATAACAAAGTACCAAGAAATTAAACATGGATAGAAACTGGAATTATTTTAATGTATCAATCTCTCAGGTCTTGAAATCTCCCACCGTCTCCAAGAAAACAGAGATTTGAGGTCTGACAAGAGAACACACTAAAAAGTCACAATCAGCAAAAATTATGTATCTTGTAAACCACACACTTCATTACAAATGCTAACCTGTGCAAGACCTACACAAACACCTAGTACAAACACCTATTAAACACAGCTCTTGAACATACCTTCAGTGACGGCAAAGATATAAGTGAGAGGTAGAAAGCAAGAGTTCAACAACTGGAAGATCAGACTGTGCAATTATTATAAACAACTAATAAGGGAATAAAAGCAGACATTGCCTATTCAAAACTCAAAAGAAAAATGAAGTACAAAGGGACTTTCTTCACTTCTTAAAATTTATTAAAGGCTTCTGCAAAACAGCAATGAGGATAAGCACATTAGCTCAAACCTCAGAAATCACAGCACACACAGCACAACCTGTTACAAAACTAGAAATACAGAGCAGCAAACGTCTATCTACAGCTTAAACAAACAAGTACGAGCCTTGAACAAAAGATTTCTTTTATAAACAGCTTGACACCTCCACTCTGATTTTATTACGCATGTCTAGTGTTGATAAGGCAGGGTTGCATACATGTTCTCCACTTATCACTCTGGCTTTCTAATGGAAAATTTTCACTGTTCTAGAATTCAGTACTCTTTACTTCTTAAATATGTTGAACACTTCTAACTGTGCAATGTTGTCTCTGAGATGTTTTGAGCATAAATTATAGTGTGAAAATTGTGAGAAAAGAACAAATGCTAAGCATCAATGAAGCTGAAGATCTGTCTCATACTCCTCTGCAAAGCTGCCTAGCTCAGGAGGCTGGTCAAGTTCAAAATTTTCCAAGTTATTTCCAAAACGACCATCATATCAAGTTTTATTTCCTTTTTTTTGCTTCAAATATTAAGCAAGACATCCAAATGCACAACAATGAGATATTATTTTTTAAAATGGTAGCATTTATGCAGTTTCCAATTGAGGACAATAAGAATTTTTACAAAGCTTTCAGCATTCACTTGGCATGTTCCCTTCAATGAGATTAAGTACCCTTGTCTCCACACATCAACACAGTAAGATTTTAACTTTTCATTCTCCTCTTCATAAGAGAGTTTTCCTCAACCATCCACTGGCTTCCAGTGACCCATTATAACTTGGTTTGTGTTTTTAGAAAAGGAACAGGCAGAGCACTTTCAGTGTAGAATTTTCTGGTTCTTTTTTCCTCAGCTAGAAAATGTAAGTTTCAATCCAACTTTGATAACTTATGTAACTAAAATTTAACTGCCACAGTGCATTTAATTTGCATATTTCAGATGACAGAAAAATGTATGGTTACTCCAATTTTAGTAAGTTATACATCCTCAAAAAGGAAGATTTTTATATGTATTCAATATTGTAACCCCCCAAACAAAGCCTAAAGCTATTAATCCACTTTCTGTAGGTCACATTTATCAAGAAAAGCACATTCATTCCTAGAAATCACCTTTGCTCAAGATAAAAGAGCTTGAAAGCAGCTATTCTTTATGCTGACAGATTTGTAGGAAAGAAAAACATAGAAAAAATTATATACTTATAGCAAATTTATTCATAATTTACTACACTATGAGGAAGACTGCAGGTCACTTCCTACATTTGCTTTTTACAAAACTAGATGGAATTATTTCCCCCGTGCATTAAATTACCTGGGAGCTGATTTGTTTCGAAGAACTTCTAAAATTTTTTTAATTTATCCAATCACTTGTTACAAGTAATTCAAGTTATTCCTGAAGGTAAATAAGCTTACATGGACTGCTTTCTGAATTTTTTTTAGATTTCTGGATAATTTCCGAATTTCAAGTGAGACAACATGAATGCTCAAGCATCTTATGTAAAGCACCATCTAAACATCTGGGTAATGAAACTGCCTTTCAGTTCCCAATTAGTTCTTGGCTTCTCTATCATTTCATGTTGGTCCAATAATAAAACTTCAAACAACCATTTTACCCTGATTTCTGATCCATAACAGATTAGATTCACTGATCTACCCTGCTTCAGTTTTAGTTGTGACATTAGAATTGAACACTACTCTGGTTGAAGGCAAATCACCACATCAATGGGTATCTTTTCCACATTTTTCCTATCTTTTTCAAAACAGCTGAAGAACCCTATTTGATTTAAATTCCCCTTTTGAATGGGATATGCTGTCAGTAAAGTGGCAAAATCTGCAAATATCGTTCTCCCAGATGCCAAATGAGGAATCTGTAAGTCAAAATAGCATATGAGTAAGTTGTTTTTTTCTTAATATATCTGACTAGTGCAAGGTAATTTATGCGTTTTCTCCCTGGCTCTACTGCTCTGACACTGGCAGTAGTGCTTCACTGGGTTTTTATCAATTTGACCAGCAATGAGCTGCCTCCAAGTTGGGCCATATCACTTGACTTGTACAGCCTTTCACTACATCACAGATGAAAGCATGTAGTAACACTGATTACAATATTGTTCCCTTGAGACATCAACATATTGACCTGATGGCCAGGGGAACTCTCTCTTTATACCATACAGCTGTTTTTTTAAATTCATTACATTTTCGACATAAAATCCATGGTCAGTTTCTTCAAGTCTTTCAGGGCAGATCTTAATATTTTAATATTCAAATAACTCACTGAATTCCATGTAATCATCCTTTAAAACCTCCTTCTGCATACTTTGGTGTTTTTCATTAGACTTATTCCTAATTTTACAGTTATTCTAACAAGAAACATTATCTTTGTTACTTATTTCATAAAATAGCCTCTAGGTGCAAAACCAGGGTTCAGGTCTAGGATATTATAAGAAAAAAAAATATGTTTTAACCAAAACTTTACTTATCAAAACAGAAAAAAAAAATCAGAAATAATTCTATGCATGTTTTTAGAGTTTTCCTACTGAAGAAACNTATGAGTCATGGGGTATGGTTGAACCGTTGATGGCCCATTAGCACCCATGCCCCCTCAGGCTGGGTGTGAGGGTGCTAGCGACTTCCTGGGTAGATACTGCAAACGGTCCATTGTTCTTGGGGAGTGAATAGAGGGTGTAGAATACATAACTTTGATCACCCCCACACAGTGATAACTGGTCCCTCCTGCTGAACTAGGACAAGAAGTTAGTAGAACATCACATTTTAACATTTCTGGAAAAAAACCCAATGTTCATTACGTTGTAGTTTCTGATGGTATAACCTTTCAAATACCCTTTTAACTCATGTTATGTTATCCTTAAACAGAAAAGAAAAACAACAAAATAACCATAGCATATTTCTTTCCTTCATCTGTACCAGGCTTTGAGTGTCAAAGAATCAATATGTTTTTAAATACAGTGCTCCCAGGAAAGCAGTCTTTGCCCTACTTTCCTCTTGTGGCTACTTTTGTCATCATCTTTACAAACTTTTAAAGCTTGTAGGATGTTCAAAGGATATGGATACATCACATCAGTGACACTATTGAGAGACAGGAGAGAGGAGGTTAAAATAGAAGCTAAAGAGGGGAAAGGTTACACATGAGAAGAACAGAGGCAGGAAATGTGAGACAGATTGCTATTTCCTCCTCCTTTAGAAATCCTAAACTTTTTGTATCTGGCTTCTGAAAGGTTATAAGGAAAAACTGCCACCATAAAACAAACAATCCAGCAGTGCAAGAGGTTGCTCAGGAAGGTTGTGCAGTCCCCCAGACTACAAGTTTTCAAGGGTACCAGCCAGATAAAGTGATGAGTAACCTGGTCTCATGTCACAACTGACCCTGATTCAAGCAGAATCTTAGAATAGAGACTTTCTGAGGTCCCTTCCACCCTGAATATGCTGTGGTTTATTCTGAGTTCTCAAGCTGAGTTTGTGACTACAGTCCTGAATCATCATGCATGAAAAGGATAAAAGAAAAAACCCAAAAAACAAACCAGCAAGTAAATTATGAAGAACCCTTTTACTATGTTTACAGCTTTCCTGCCGGTTGTCATGTTCAGAAGCAACATTAAGGGTAATCTGTTTGATCTTCAAAAGAAGGAAGAAAAAATTATTATTCAGTATTCCCAAAAAATCCTGTTTCATTTAAAAGCTATGTAATTGTACATTTTGTACCCAGCTCAGATGAAACTACAGTGAATACAGGTTGCATTTAAATGAAGACGGACTTGTCTAGATAAAGCCTGAAGCTCTTGTGTTCTCCAGAAGAGTCCTTCGCCTGAGCCCTGCTCTCAGAGGGAGAAAGGGGGATTTCTGATGAACCACCAAATCAACTGCCCTCCCATATCTTGCTCAATTACATCTACCTGGGTTGTAGACACCACCTTTGGTAGCAGTATTGGTATCCAGAATGACAGATATAACAACAGTCTAACTACTGAAGGCTACCTAGGAAATCATAAAGATATTCCCAAAACAATACACACACATCCTCAAGTAAAATCAAATTATGAATGGCAGAAAGGCATTCTGTGGAGGAAAAGTGTTCAAGATGAAATACAAGCTATTTGGATCTACACATTATCACACATACTGCAACAAAATATAGATACACATTACACATTAAATTAGGATGACATAAATAAAAAGTATAATAATACATGACAACTAAAATTGACAACTGTAACACAGTAGGATAATGTGCAAGTAAAAAACAAATAATGTGTGTCTCCAGAAAAATCTTCGAGCTGCATTTAAAGGTAAGGATAAGTAGAAGTTTCTAGGAAGTATGTGTACATCCTGAATTAGCACAAAACAAGCACAAGCACAACCTTATTGTGGAAAAAGGTAGTCCCTAAAAAACAGGAGGTGGATAAAATCACTGTTGTATTAAAAGTAGAACACCGAATGACAAATTCCGACAACTAGAGCTAAAAACAGACATCGGAACTCCAGATTCAGTCTTGCCTGACAATCTAACAGAAGCACCTTTTACCTCACTGTATTATAGTTAAAAATGCACTAAAATAAAAATAACAAAAAAAGAGACGGCATCTATTACCTTAAGGGGAGGATGGGAGAAAATACATTAAAAGAACACCTATCACTTAAAAATGACCTAAAGAACAGAAGTAACAAACACATACAATGCACAAAAGGCATGTCGTCCTTCACTTTTGCTCTTATAAGCTACATGTAAATAACTGTATCATTTTGGCAATGGGCTGAGTCTGGGAAATCGACAGATTAAGGCAACAAACCCATTCAAGAGAGAGACCAGGAAAACATAGGTCCATTAATTGATACATTTCCCTCAAGTTTAGCTTCCTTTAAAAAAACCCAAAACCAACAGAACAAAACACAAATGTGAAAAGAAAATAAAAAAAAAAAAAGGAAAATCACTCCAATTTACATCACCACCAACATGGAAAGTTGCATCTATGAAAACATACCAAAAAAACCCCCAGAAAAACAACAAAACAAAAACGAAAAAACAACACTGAACAAAACAAGGATAGTAACAAGGTATTTCCCAGAGAGCTAGATATTGAGGAGCTGAACCTGTCTCTTCACATATAAAGAACTGTACATTTTAAAACTACAAAGAGTGAGCTGTTACACAGGCCAGCAGTCAATCTGGGAAGGAAAAAAGCAAGTATTGCTTTCCCTCTTACCCAAATTACTCCTCTCTGAAAAATTTGCATTCTAGGTCTGCATTTTAAGTGAACAACAGTTAGGAAGAAAAGCTATCTATTGAATCACTAGTTAATTCTTCCACTATGAAAAATTATATCTTGCAGTACACAACAGTGTTTCATTCAGTCTAGTTAAGATAGCAGTCAATAGCACTTTCCAGGGATGATTGATTGCGTACATCCCATTGGAAAGATGTTTAATCCAAATATTCCACATTTAATTCCTAGCCATCCTAGTGTCCCTAGTGACAGGGAAAAACTCTCATCAGCGATTTCTGTTTTTGTAGTACCATAGATGTTTTTTCTTGCTTCATGCTGCCAGCCATCTTCCAGCAACCTTCACAATCCCTCAGGTCAAATTCCCTCCCCCATTTTTTTTCTCTCACAGAATATATATTGAGAAAGAGCTGGTAAAAGCTGCACAGTTCATGCAGAACTTTCCACTACAGTACCTCTATCCATTATTGATTCAGTGCAGATAATCCAGAGCAAGAGAAGATTCTAGAGATCAGCATTTCATGGGACTCAAAAGTCGGAGAGGCTAGTAACACCAATTACAAGCAATTATGGAGAGACAAACAGGATGAGAAACTGAAATAACAAATAGCTCAGGAGCCCACACAAGAAAGAAAAGACTGGAGGAAAAAAAATAAAATAGGGTTTAGAGACAAAGTTCATAACAAATCCTGAAAAGGCTCATCTAAATATAGCTCAGCTAAATCCTACTTAAACCTTCTCCATACCTTCAGCTCACAGGCTTACATTACCTGCACATCAAAACTTATGTGGCTGTACTAGGTTTGCATCAGACTGCTCTTCACCATAAATCAAAGGTATCTGTCAAGTTACAAGCTCCAGACCCGCAGCAGACTCTTCAACCCAGCTGACAGGGAAGGTGTACTTCATTTTCAACTTGCATTTTTACTGCTATAATGTCACTTCTTTCAACTGAACATTTCCTGCAGGCCCACACACATCAGTGTGCTGTAAGCAAGAGTGTTTCCTTCAATCATATTCTTGGTGGTGCCTCCTGAGCAAATGGATTTCAGAGACAAATGCTATCACACAAACTCCCTGCAGCATCTACTGCTTAGCAGAACTGTAAAAAGTAAACCAGAAAACGAAAACCCAAATTGTCAGCTTGTTCAAACAAGAACCCATGACCCGTGCATCAAAGTGAGGTATAAGCAAGAGTGATAGACTTATCCCTATTTTACATTAAAATAATAAAGCTAATTTACTAAGATTAACCTTCAGAGCAAATCCACACATCTTAAGCAAAATAGGTAAACTACCTGGGAATATGCAAATTGATCCATTATGGAATTTGCATAAAATCTGAGGGAGAACAGCTATGAAACTTATGCTTTAACCCTCATGCTGTCTCCCCTGCCAGGCAGAGAGAAGGGCCTCTTCAAATCATCATGGAACTCAGCATTATTAACAGCCACCTGTCTCAGAGACACTTCTGTGGAGAGGGTTTTCATAGCTAACACTAATATCTGTGCAGCAAATCATTTTTATTTCATTTTTCTAGTGCAGTAAACCTCAATGTCCCAATTACAATGGCTTCACAATATTGCAAGTCCTACGTTCCCAGACATTATCTCAGAGAAGAAATAAAAAAGTAAAGACAAGAAAGTGTGGAGAGGAAAGAGATCACTTACTGCAGTTACATATTTCTGTGTGGTGTTACAGCATTTAACTGAATGGAATTCACAGCTTTCACTGCTAATACAACACTACTACTGAAAGTCATAAAAGCACTCCTGTTCCCCTTGGTCCTGTCTGAACAACCACCACAAACAAAATAGGCTTCTAGTATTAGAGACATTTATTTTTGGACCACCTAGTCTATCTTGCCTAAACTAAAAAGCATTCTCACCTCTAACTTCACGTTCTCATGTAGACACACTTGATGGAAAAAGTTTTTCCTCAGAAGAAACACATAGTCTGCAAAAATAATTTCCTGACATGGTATGTCAAAGAAAAATTAATCAGTGCTTCTCTGAAGAGAGTCCCTTTCTATCCCCATGACATTAAAATCTTAGTAACACAGATTGCTTCAATGTTTAGAGGAGTGTGTGCGTCACTAAGAAATTCTGTGTTTTCAGCCATTAAACATATGCAGACCAAGTAAGTTCTCTGCATTTCCAGGGAGCTTTCCCATGTCAGACAAGCCTAACATGAAGGCCTGTATTACAAAGAGAGTAATTTACTTGTACTGTAGGAATTAAATAAAATGTTCAGATATTTCAGTCTCCAGAAGACAGAAATAGACTTACTGGCAGAATGCCTATGAAAACAGTAAACAGATAAATCGGTATAGCAGTGCAAATAAATGCATTGATTAGTAAGATTTAAACATGAAAATCAATAGTTTATGTTAAAAAACTATGAAGCATTCAACTGAAGGATCAGAGGAGACAATTTAAAAACTGTGACCCATATTGCTGAAGACACTTCTAATTTTGAAAATAATTAAAAGCAATTAGGATTCTTTCTAGTAGACATTAAATTGTTTCTTGCAGTTGAAGAATGGAAATCAAAATGAGTATGGGAAATCTAGTACCGAAACGATATGGCTACAACTTTATTTCTCAATATTGAAGAAAGCTTTGAGATCTCCGGTACTTTTCCATTTTGATAGATGGGCCTTGGACACTGCAAACACACTTGATCGTGTTTAATGTGAAATTTCTCAGAGAAGAGGAGGCAAATGCAGTCAATAACTCAGGGTGAGAAATGATCTGCACCACTGAACTCTGTCCCACTTTCCAGCTGAAGTAGGTTAGCTCAGCTGTCAGCCAAACCACTGCGCCCTTTTGGGGAGTCTGCCTGGCACACAAAATGGTCCTCACCTGTCTTCAGCACTTAACAGCCAAGTCAAAATTCCGTAAGTTATAGAAAGTACTTATATAAAGTTAGTTTATGAGAATACTTGAAAAGCATTCTTAAGTATCCCCCTAACCAAGAGTAGTAACATGTAATGCCAGTGGGAAAGACCTAGTTGCACTAAATGCATTTATTTTACAAACATCATTTAAATAAATGTATTTCAGAGACAAAAAGAGAAATTATTTATTTTAAAATCTATAAATGTGTTTGTATTACCAGAAAGCTTTTACTGCAGTAAAAAGTTGTAAACTCTTGGAATGTTGGTGAAGTGTCACCCCTCACAAAGTACTGGTGACAGCAAGCAGGTACAGCATTACCTGCAGGTTGTGTCAGTGTCAATGCACCATCTTCAATCAATCTTCAAATCACACTGAAATTCAATTTACAGTTCTGCTCACAAACAAACCAATCTGCATCCGTTTATATCAATCTCTAAAGGCAGGAATAAGGCATGCCACACAACATTTGAGTCTTTCTAATAGGAGAAATACATTTACTAATCCTCCAAAAAATGAAAACAGCTGCAGTATAGACAGCATGTCTGCTATTTCTTACCACATAGTAGAGATCTATGGAAGATTTTAGTCAATACAGGGCTGTTACATAACCTCAGTAGCTGTAAAACATCACACCTGGGTTAAGCATAACTATTCATTTAAAATCCTGGCCTTCACTGTAGAAACATATAAGCTTAAAAACAGCTAATTAGTGCCCCAGTAGATTTGACAGGCTTTAGCTGCTCACTAAAAATCTAAACACCTGCATATAACTTCTTTTCATTAATGCATGGCATAGGAAAGATAAGACTGGTAAACTACCTGAACTAAGCAGAAAGCTAAAAATGTTTGCTACACCACCTTTTACTATCAGGTACACAATCATGAGTCTTACTCTTTACGATTATCTATTCTACATCACCCCTAGAGTTTTGTCCGTAAGTAGCATATAGCATTCCAAACATTTTCAAAGGGAAAGACATGACAAAACCAAAGAGCTTGCCTGGGCATGATATCATAATTCATGATATATTTAATAATTTAAAAGATTTGATATATCAAAAGTAAAACTAAAACAGTAGTTTATTTTCAAGTAAGAAACTGACAGAAATACTTGACAAGAGTTTAGAAGTAATGCTTATGGAGCTCACTAACACACACTAAGCACCTCGCAGTTTCACATCTGTCATTCACAATGCACTAGTCTGCATACCAGTGATGGAAGAGGAGACCACAACAGGTTCCACACCGAAGCATCACACAAAAAAAGATTTTCTTTAGTCAGCAAAAATTTTGAAGGCAGATAGTAGTTTATCAGTCAAAAAACTTTTGATAAATTAATCACACAGGACTCAGAAGGACCCTCATTTCTGACACCACAGAGCAAACAAGTTCTACTAGCAGTTACAAACCAGTAATTTTTCCTCATTGAAAAGTACTGAAAGCAAAGGTGCGGGTACTGGAAGAAAACACTCCCTCTGCACCCTATACAACAATTGCACACATATACATTTGAACTGCATGTCACTGAACCTATTCAGATAAAGTTTTATGTGGAAACTTTGTCTTCTTTCTCTCTCTTATACTGTACACTATTCAAATATAATAAAGTTTATGGCAAAGGAAACCAGTCAGAAGGGATACTGTAGTCATGATGCTTTGTTTAAGTACATTATTCTGTTCTGCCTGCCTAGGCATTTGTTTCTATATCTTTTTTTGCCTTATACAAGATTTTCAACAAAGAATGGGACATCCATATGGAGTTTTGATTTTCACGGAGTGCTGATCTATCAGGTTAATAGTTAGGCTTTCCTTTAAAAGGTTCAGAGTGGCACTCAAAATTATCAGATTAGTCTGAAAATCTTGAGGATTTTTTAAAATGTGATCATTACAATTTATAATTATTACACAGTCAAACAACAGAAGACAAATGCATACAAAGCAGACTGAAAATGTTGCTGGAAACTGTTAAAAGAGTAAATTTTTAAATGGCTATAGTTTAGTGTTTATTGTAACAGTAAGTTTTGAGTGAATTAGTACTGATGCTTTCAAAACCCAGTAACCTGCAGTCCTGAGCAACATGCTATAGCTGACCCTCCTTTGAGCAGAGGGATGGACTGGATGATTTCCAGAGGTGTCTTCCAGCCTCTGCTTTCCTATAGCTCTGTGATCTTTGAAGAAAGCACAGCTAGAAGTCAGAAAGCTGCACATTTCTGTACAGATAGGATCCTTTTACTGCATTGTATACTCTTTCAAAGGTAGACAAAAACCAGATAAACACGAGTAACTTTGCTATGAGAGGAACAAATAATAGATAATGAAAGGAAATGGCAGGCCACAATTTTATTTAATCATGTCATAACAAGAATCCAGGTCAAAGCTACAGCATTCCCAGCATGGTGTCTTCTAAGGACACCATTCTTTTGATCAAGTCAGAGACCTAGCTAGGAAAAGATGATCTCGTCTGTTGACAAGGTCTATTAACCTTAAGTACTAACCACACTATCACAGGTTCAAGACTGGAACAAACCCAGCTTCTAATAAAGGATACTTTTGAGACAAACAGAACAGCTGCCCAGTCTCAGTTTTGGTTATCAGGAAAACCTGTTGACCAAAGCAAGCATGTGATTAACTCACAAAATAAGTCTAAATTCAGCCACATTGCCGGCAAAGGAAGTGAGACAGCCCCGCAAGACCTCTTCTTTTGTCCTAAATAGGCTTGATACCTGAATCATAAGTTGGAAGGATGCCATCAGCAGCCAAACCAGTCAGTACTATTGGTTCTGGTGATGATACTAATAAACTACATTCTCTTCTTTTCCTCCATCTGTTGTACACTTACGCTTGGTCCTCTGCTTAGAGTTTCAAAAGGACAAGAAACCAAGTCAGAAATAGCAAGGGAATGTTCCAGTTGACTGTGGATGGGATATCACAGAGGCTTTTCTAAGTCTACTATGCCTCAAATGTCCAACCTATTGTTTCGAGAAGCTTTTCACAGAAAGCTGTATTTTCTCTCTTACCACATTGAAGCAGAAAGGCAAAGGAGAACAAAAGCTAGTCTGAATAAGTAAAGAGAAGTTGTTGAAAAAGTTGGTGGAAGCATAATCTTCCTTTTATTCAAGTTAATATCAAATCCATTTGGTAAATGCATCTATTACTGTAGCGTGATGCACCTGCATTTTGAAAATCTTTTTACCACCAGCTTCCACTGCCTACTAATGAGCGATAGCAATTCATATTCAGCTGAAGACATTAGATGCTTCCTATACAGCCAATGACTCTTATTAGTTTCCAGAACTCTCAAAGACCTTCGTAACAGCAAAAAAGGTTGTTTGTCTTTTATCAACCTCTTAATGATAAAACAGCCTAATTTAAAGCAATAAGATTTGACAATCAGTGAATTCTGGGAACAAGCATGTATGCTTTCTGACAGTTTTAAAGACTACTACCTTAGGAAAAATGAGCATAGTGTAAGACTCTGGTACTCCTTTTACACACATATTTGTGAAAGTATCGAAAAAGCATCAGGTCTCCTGCAAACATTTCTATACATTCATTACAAGCTTTTACAAAATACAAGACCAAAACATTTCAGTCATGGCCTATATACTACATATTCCTTCTGCTTTCTCAAACTGGTACCCATTTGCATTCCTTCAAATGTTTAAGTCATTTGCAAAAAGCAAGACAAAATTTAAGAAGAAGCAAATACTGTGGCAACACTGGGCAAAACAATGTTGCCTTCTTCTGCCTTCCCTTATCAAAATTCCCGATGACAATTGAAGAGGGTAAATTTACATGTGAAGATGCCACAGAGATTTTTCAACTCTTGAACTGTTATACCTTCCTGCTTCTTCATAACAGAAGGCAGCAGGCACTCTGGTCTGGCTCTCTCTGGCCAGTTTCCCTCACAGCTATTATTACAGTAACAGCTCACCGAGACTTCATGCTCCCTCCTAATAATCAATTCCTGCTCCCCAACTCTACATCAGAAATCTTAGTAAATTCCTCGAACCTCCTCTGTCAGAATGCAAAGAGAATGTAGCATTCTAATGCTACATAATGCTACATTTAATTCTCATACACAGGAGTTGGAAGACACACTCAGAACTCCCTTACATCAAGTAACATACGTAACCTAGCTGATAATACATTAGCAAGTAATTTTCATTTTCAGATGTAAAACAATACTAATCTTTTGGCAGAAGGAGGAAGTGGACATATCAGCTACTACTCTCTTGGTAGCAGTCATTAGATCCCATGCATAAATATCCTAGACTGTTCTTAGTGCTGAGGATTCATTTAAAAAAAAAAATCACAGGAAAAGAAAGTAAGATTTTTAAGAGTCTGTGTAACACTCCAGCCCCAGAGCTGTGGGCTCAGCTAAGAGTATTACTTTAATATTTACAGATATGGCTCTTTAATACCTTATGAAAATGTCCAGAAAATAAGTCACAGACTTGTTTCTAAGGAGTTTTTTAATTAATTTAGGTGAGAACATGTGGTGGTTTAGTTTTCTCGGTTTCAGTTTCGGCCTTCCTTGGTAGCAAGGTCATAACTAAGGAAGTATTCCACACCATTCCTTCACGTAATCAGGTGTATAGAAAGACAGGAGGAAGGTTTCCTCCCGCTCTTTTGCGCGCTCTTCCTTTTGTGTGGTGGAGGACATCAGCTCTCTGTGCCGGCCCAGCCCTTCTCTCTGTGAGCTGAGGCCTCTCGGAGCAGCTGCTGTCCCAGCTGGACGGAGGGGAAGGACCTGCTCCTCTTAAGGGGAATGTTGGTGAGAATTGATTGTATTAGTTCTTATTGAGCTTTTCCTTGAGTTTACGAGTGTGTGTATTTGTTTTGTTTGGCTTTACCCATTTTTGTCCCATTTCCCTTTCCCTTTTCCCCTTTTCCCTTTTGGGGGGTTGTTCTGGGATTTGTTCTGTCAATTCATAGTGTTTGATTGTATATAATTGTAATACATGTGAATATATATATATATATACTTTTACTAAAATTGTCTTTTTGGGTACTTTTTTTTTCTCTTCTCTCTTGGGAGGGGGAGATCCGTGTGGCCGGGCCTTGGGCTTGGCAGGGAGCCAACCCAAACCTCCATAGAACATAAGGGAGCTTAGCAATGTTTCAAAAGGGCAATACACAATCTAAACAAAATGTTCCACCACAGTACCAGCTCAGCACGTATTAATCAACAACACTCAAGGCAATGTTCAACCAATTCACCACACTTAAGCCAAATCCAAGCCCTCCAACTCCAAGCCACCCAAAGCATCAAGAAAAGGAGTAAAGCAAAAGAAATAGAGTAAGAAAACAGAGAAGAAGAAGGAGGAAGAGATAGGTATACTACCAAAACTCTGTGGCAGACCAGCTCTCACACATCCAGGTGGCAGGGTCATGACACCCCAAAGCCTCGGGGTTTATCTGGTCCCTGTGGCCAAACCCCCCAGGTGTAGCCTCTGACCCACTGACCATTCTGGGGTCCCAGGCCAGGGTGAGGGGCCGTGTCCTCACTGTCCCTGCCAGTCTGAGCTGGGTCAGGGGCTCCAGGAGCTGTGGGCTGTTATAGTTTTCCTGGGCTGTTTGTGACTACATGCTGCTCTGGCACTTCCCATATGGGCTCCAGGGGCTGCCACGAGGGATACGATGCCACCCCATCTCCGTGAGGTTCAACTCATCCCTTCCCCTCCACACACACACAGACCCCCACAGGGTGGTTCTGACCAAATAATCACTGATCTGGTGTGTAACAGCCTGAATCTAAACCTGTCAACAGGCCACACAAACAACTGAGCTACAGTTCAACTAAATGGATTTTTCAGCTCACTTCTTGCTATCTGGCATTTTGAGACATAGGAAGATAACCATGATATATTTCTTTCCACAGAGGACAAGGGAGGAGCTGGTCAGAAGAGTTGGTCAAGAGATGACACACTTTTAAAAAATATCAAGCGTCATCTAATTTTTGGAGATTGTCGGGGTGATTTCACGGACATCATGACTATACCTTTAATGAAGAACCACAAAATCACAGAAAGGGTAGAAAAACTTGCGTGTATTTTGCAGTGCTACTCTCACATTCATTTTTTCCACATCAATCAATTGCCGTCCTTTTGAACAGAATGCTAAGCTAGTTCAAATAGCCCGCTCACTTCTCAATACAAATAACATACTCCATAGTTCACTACCATTGATCTGTTGTAGATTATGTTAACAGTCATTATGCAATTAATGGAAAAACAGATATATTAACACTGGACTAGAGAGCAATGATGGCTTCCAAATGGACCCATGATATAATTCAACAGTTCTATAAATTAGAGCAATTTGTTGTAGAATTAGTGTGCCTTCACTGGCCTTGAGGGCCAGCAGTGCAGTTTTATATGACAGATGCTTTACAAGCAGCAGAGAGTTTTGTTTACATTAATAATTTACTTCTATAATAAAGTCTTCTATGCTTTCAATTACCAATTTTGCATGAAGAAACCAAACATTTAACTTTGCCGCTCCAAGAACTAAGCCAAGAGCAGCATGTTGCTTTTGTGTAATTCTGCTGAGTTCTCATTTTGATTTATTGCTTGTGCACGGACATATGTAAAATAGGGGATGCACTTCCCATTTTTGATCATGTTAATTACTCCCATGTGCTAGCAGTGAGAGTGGCTGCAGCAATTAAATGATCATGACAGCAGCAGTAGCAGCTGTGGCCATGGCAGCAATCTCCTTTTCTTTTTCTCCCCAGAGAGGTCCGCAGCAAGGATAGCTCCAGACCGTACTCTATAAAATTCAAAGCTCTACTGGGAAGGCAAAATAAGACACAATCTGCAGAGCCAGAGAGTAAATGAGTGAAAACAGAAAAGGTAGTGAATATATGCAAATTAATGGAAGGGGAGGGAAAATAAGGGCAATGGAGCAGAAGAATTTTTGGTGGGTGTGGCTTGCTGTGATGTTTTTATTAAAGAAAAACAAGAAACCACAAGTATAATGAAAAGGGACACTGAGTACTCCTGACACCACCCACCAGTTTCTGAAGAACCACTGTGAGCTACTGCAATCTTCGAAAGAACAGCTTACCAAGAGGCCAGACTGATATTAGCAACTAGTCACAGGCCATGTGGTTCCTGCAAGCCTCCTTTTCAAGTTTTCTCCCCCATCCATAGAAGTTTGTCTCAGTTGGGGAAAAAAAAAAAAGAAAAGGTAGTATTTCAGAGCATCATGGCTTGGCTTCACAAACAAAACTTTACAAGGGCTCTACCCACACTTGCTACAAGCACACTGGTGGCTAAAAAGGCCAGTGTGAGATAGGCAAGTCCGGTTGCAAAAGGCATAGCAGAAAGTATCCATTGGCACTACTGGCAAGGCACAGTTCTTCCTGTGTTGCCTTTTTTTTTTTATGGAATTTTCAGCCTCATGCTAAAGAAATTCCCTATTTACACTGCTCTGCAAATCCACATTGAGTGAAAAGCCTCATAAGGCTCAGTGGTCTCTACCTATATATACACTGTAGGAAGGACAGGAATACTAAGCATTACTTTATTAATGCAGTAGGAAAGGCAGCAAGTACACCTTCTACCATACTTTCACTTTCTCCAATTCATTATGTTACAGGCATATTTTAAAATATCTTGCAGAGTATAGCAATTACGTCATATTTATGGGTATTTTCCACATGGAACTTGCCAGACTATACCGGATTTTGTTTTTCTCTTCAAAACATTGAGTGAGGACTAAAAACATCAAGAAAGTTTTGTTTCCAGATATTTAATTGCAAAAAAACCCCAAAAAAACAAGTGAAAGTCACAACCAGTACGAGAAAGCTTTTATAGAAGTACATACACACACAGTGTGGGATCAAGGTAAACACACTAATGCAGAATTCGCAGCTTCCACACATTACAATATATTTGAAATGTGTGTGCATCCAACCTCCAAGTGCTGAACTATCATTATTGGAATATTAGTTCAGAAATTATTATTCCCTTAAGACTCTATTCAGAAGGTGAAACACATTTCAAGGATTTTATTCTACACCTTTAGGCCCACGACCAGTAAAAAGTGGCAAAGCAGTTCATGTTAATGGATTCTTAATTAGTCTGGGATGCACAAAAGAAATTTAACATAAGAGCAACTTCTAATTCTAAACTTTAAAACACCAGAGAGCTTCTCAAACACAGCAGCAGCTATGTGTGTTCCAGCATCATAGTAAATAGGAAAGCTGTAGATTGAAAGTTGTAACTGTGGAATCGTCTTCTGCAGAAAATGAAAACTAATTTCAAAGAACAAAACATCAAATATTAAAAAAAAACAAACATTTATTTGGCAATTATTTGCAACAAATTAAATTATATCAAATCACATTAATACATTTATTGGTGTTTAAAAAATATAGGAACATGAACAAAAAAAAAAAAAAACCCAAACAAACCCACAACAACAACAAAACAAACACCCTAAGTTTTTCCAGAAAAAGGGTCCACCTCTAGTAAATGTGGAACAGTAGGTCCCATTATTGCCCCAGAAGCCATCCAGACACAAGTACCAAGTGTCTGAATATGCCTGCAGTCACATGCTGCAGAGCAGTCCAGAACTGGCTTGCTTCTCATTGGTGTAGACCACAGGCAGAAAGTACTATTACAGCTTGGGAGAGGTGGGAGCACCTTCTCATACCCTTTGATGTCTTGCAGTCATATGAGCATGTTCTAACAACAGTTTGAAACAAAACTTAGGTTAGTATACAAGCACATCCATGACAAATTTTGGTACCCCAAAACGTCACACCACGTGTGATGGAGTAGTACTACTTTACTACTAATCTGAACTGTAGTGGTCTTTACACTCTTTTGTGCTAAAAGATCTTCTACAGTAGCAAGCATGATCTTTTAATAATCTTTTATTTACCCTGATCCCAGCTTTACCCTCCATCAGGACTGAAGCAGAGTACTATTGTACTTAGTCTTTGAAATCTCTAAGGGAAGTAAAGTATTGGTTGGACACAGGGATCTGAGCTCATCAGTTTTGCTACATCCAGCCTGGGTCCAAGAGACATAGAACAAAGAAATATTTCTTCTCTAGGAATGTGACAAGAAAGAACAGAAGTCAGCAAGATGAAAACATTTTCTTGGTAAGCCTTACTGAGAGGAACTGGCAAAGACTGGAAAACACTGTGCTGTTCTAAGAGCCAAGAAGAGAGCATAGCACTCATGTTGTAGCTAACCTACTGCACCTGCACAGCTCAGGGATGCATCTCCCCCTGCAACAGTAGAGGAACAGAATAAACAGAGTCATGCTGAGCTTCAAACTAGACTAGCAACCTAGAGAAGCAAACAAAATTCATAAGAACACCTTTAAAGCAGTCAGGGAGATCTAGTTTAATTAAAAGTGGGGTTTTTTTTAAAGAGTAATTCAAAGAATGCAATAGAATTATTTATACTACTTTATTTTATTAAGCAGGAAATACCCTTTTCCCATATGTGCATTTTTCTTCCTTTATATCAACACACCAAAAAAGAAAATTTAGCACGTTGAATCAGTTAGAATGATCTTCAAAGCAACGGCAGAAACTGAGTTACAGGCAGATATAATTATGTCTTAACTATTCTGATGATGTTCCAAACTGAATAAACGCAACACTTTCTCACAAACTGTTTAAATGATGTGTGTGTGTTTGTGTTTATGGGCAGCCAGATCAAAGTTATGATATCCAGTTTCACTCAAAGGTTCTATCTAGCATTTAAAGATGTTTTGGTAGATCCTACTTATAATCCCGGCTAAACACAAGTTTACTTATTGCTGGAAATGAAGAAAACAAAACTTAAATGAGCCATTACTTAGGTCACTCATTGCATGCGATGAAGCTGACTTGAAGCTAGTCCTAGTCGTCCACACAAAATCACTAGAACAGCAATGCAGCCACCAGCAAGTTTAAAGCCAATGAATGGTAATTTTACCAAATTCATTTTGTACTAAAATGGGAATCATTTTATTCTGTTTATGAATTTGGAAGTGTTACATCAAGCATTAATGGAATTCCTAAGAGCAGGGTGGGCAGGGAGATGGAAAAGAGAAAGCAAATTCTGCATACTTCATGCGAATTGAATTGGAAGGATTTCTGGAGGTATGACAGAAAAGGACAACTCAGAAGATGAAAACAGTAAGAGCCCAGAGCAGAGCAGAACTAACAGAGACTGGTATGCATAACCAACTCAAAATTTTTTAAAAGTGCTTTGAACCAAATGTTATCACAAATGCAGGCTCTGATGTTATTTAAGAAGAACTGATCATTTTTCCTCAGACCGATGTAATTAAAGTTGAAATTATTAGAGAGGAAATAATAGTCTCAGTTCTCATTAACACCAGCAGGCTTTGAACAGTGGAAGAGCTACAGAGAGCAATGCTGAAGATTTTTGTTTGTATTCCTAATGATAATTTCAAGCAATGATGTGGGCAGGTATTAAAAGCACTCTATGATAAAATTCACAGTGAATGCTGAAGTAAAAAGAGGGATTTAATTCCTCTAAAAAAAAAAAATCTTTGTTTTAATAACTCAGAAACCTGTCCTCCACTGCTAGCTCAACATCCTGTAAATTTTAACTTCAAAAAAATTATATTATCGTATATTTATTATATAACATATACTAGTCCCAGCCATGCTGTTTAATCATCATGCAGCTGATAATCTGCAACACCAAGACATTTATATGAGTATTAACAGGAACTCAAATAATTCTGTTTCCTATAAACTCTCATAAGCATAATTGTAAAATAAAGTTAGGAGCTTTCAAGAGACAGCTAAAAGCACATTTGTCATATTTTAGACCATCCTGGCCAGACCTCAAAATAAGACTGTGATAGCAGCTCAAAGGTCTTTAGCACAGGAGAAACATAACCAGAAAAACACACTGCTTTATAGCAGTAGCTTTTGAAACTGCATTTATTCCAACTAATTTTGATGTTATTAAAGTTCCTCTAGACTGAATGAAAGCAGTAAAGCGATTTAATAAAGCCTATCCAATTCTAGGAAAGCATGAGATATAAATCAGATGTCCATATTGAGTAACACTAATTATACAATATCATCTAGACATATCATGCAAAATGGAACTAAACATTTCCTCCTTTTACAACCAATTTAACCTTGACCCTTCAATTCAGTTTATGCTGTCAGACTTGCTAGAACTTCCCATAGACTACAATCATAATCTGAACATCCTGAATGCACTATTAAAGAATTTAGATTCTAATACTCAGTGTTTTTCCTGAAATCTTATCTTCAAACACTTCCAAGCTGCATCAAGTGCAAATTCACATACAAGAAATGCAATAAAAAAGAGGCAAATCAAATCTTAAGTTCCTATTTACCTAAGAAAACAGTAAAATAATTTAACATGAGTTTCCTGAACATGAAACATATGCTAAATACATCAGCTAATGCAGATAACATTGCATGCCTTCACCAAAATAAGTCACCTTAACTGTAACTAATAGCAAAGTCATAAGAATTTTTACAGTAGCGGCATATGAAAGATAGTTAAAGCATTCAATCTGATGCTTTTTAGTGTTCCTTCTAGATAACACACAGTTTACTATTCTGCTTCTTATCCATCTTCACACTTCTTATCCAGTTCGCAATAGGGACCACAGACTAGAACAACAATTCCACAAGCAAATGAGATCCAGATGACTTCTCAAAATGTTTCATAATACACCACAAGATTTGTTTTTATCTACATCATCACACACATGGAAAACACCCCAGCTACAGCTGTGATCATAGAAAACAAGTCCAATTCTTCAAAGAATTAACATACTTTACATGGTTTGTGGTTTGGTTTTTTTAGCTCCTTTCCCCAATATATAAATAATGACAATACAGTCACATACTTGACTGCCAATAAGACAGTAGCATAAGTGTTATCATAAAAAAGTTGGAATTACACCCAAGATACTACATCAATTGCTTATTCATTTCTAACAAAGAATTGACGATGGCAGAGGCTAGTCCTCCAGCTCTCATATAACTGAGAAAGAGAAAACATGTAAATACATATTGATGAGACTGCAATTTGTCTTAGAAGAAACTGAAAAGCCTGTTTACTTAGAACTGTAGCTCTGGACTAGATAGCTTTTGAAAAGATTACTATAATAGAAGAAGTGGCTTTACAGAGGCTAATTTCACTCATGAAGCTCCTTACATGTCTAAAAAAAATCCCTTACTGTCTAAAGTATACCTTCAAAACAAACAGAAGCAGCTGGTAAGTGGAAAAAAAAGAGATCACATGTAGCACACTTCTATCCTATGTGCTTAAATCCCTGCAAAGCACATTCCTCCAAAAAATGGCTTTTTGGAGGAAATATAGGACAGAAACACAGACTAGTAATTTACCATGTTATATGCCTGTTTTGAAGGTTGGAATGGCTGCTTTTCTCCCCCATTCACTTGCATTTGTGGTTTCTGTTCCACATCGAAATTCAGCAAAGCCCTTAAGAGTACAAGTACTATTTAAGTACTGTTCTAAATCATATGTCTAAAAACTGCAATTAGGGATGAAAGGTCGGGGTACAATCCACACAACTTGCATAACTAAGTATAAAACCCAGACATTTTTACATGTTGAAATCTGATAGAATATGATCAATGATGTAGGGAAGTAGAATTGGGTCTAAAACATGAGTGGTTGTGATAGTCAGATAGTCTACAAAATTAAATACTTTGTGAACCAAACCAAGAATATGATTTGAAAACAAAGAGAAGAGGCAAGGAAAAGCAAATAAAAGAGGAGGAGAGAGGAGGAAGAGAGGAAAAAGGAAGGCATTAGAAACACTGACAATTTCTTACAGGCCTTCTTTTGCTTGGGTTGTTTTGGTTTTTATTTTAAACACTAAGCATCAAGGAAAGACAGAATTTTTTTTTAATATCTGATTTAACTTTATTGCCTTAGCTGTTTATTAGGATGGCTGTTAAATCATTGAGATTTCAATACATGGAGAATAGCACAACAAAAGTATTAAGGTTTTAACTTATATTTTGATACAAATTGAGAACAGAAGCAGCTTCTTATTTTAAATTCAAGTTTGAAATCCATGGACATAGAGGGAAGCTCTAACAGATTCTTGTGGCAGAGCAGCCATTTACACAATTTACAGAAAGCAATTCTATTTTTCCCAGATTTTAAGACAAGTGCAAACAATTCTTTTAAAAAAAAAAACAAAAACATTAGTAAGCAAGTCAGAAAAAATAGGGGTGAATGATTTAGGATTCATTGCTTAGAACTAAATAGAAAACTGAGATTTATCATTTCAACTTTTTCTTCTTAAATTTTAGAGGAAAGCTCATGAAAAGGCTAGAGAATGTTTTTGAAGACAGAGTCAGCTTTCAAGCATCCAAGGGAAGTTTCCCTGTTACAGAGGCAAGGGAGGCAGAGAGAAGAATGATCACAGACTTGGTTTAACAGCTGTATCACTTCCAGTGCCAGCATGGATCTGGAAGATTCACTACCCACTTTGACTATAAAGCTACGCTACTTTTATGCACAACCAGCTCAGGTGTATTAAGAACATAATCTTTGAATTGTAACCACTAGGGACTACATGCTTCAGCATTCCTGAGTTCTCATTATCTATCCAAGCACAGCCAAGGAGTGCAAACTCCAAGGCACACAAGTTTCAATACACCTTTATTCACCAGAGCACTGTGACAGGTCCCTGCTGACCCTGTACACTTGATGCTCTCATGCAGAACCTTGAGCACAGCAACAACGCTTGTTTGCTTTGAGAGTCACTTCAACTCCCACATGATTAATGCTCAGCTGAGGCAAATAAATCCTGCTAAACACAAGGTAAATACTGCAGTCACTTAAGTGTTCCTGTACTACATTCCTAGCATTCCCTAGGTTCTTACTATCTTTGAGGTATAACCATTTTACTCACTCCATTTAAAATAAGCAGTTACAGAAATATTTTTTTACTCTGGAGTCTTTACTTCAGAGGGAAAAATACTATTCCAATGCAAGATCCCAGGTTAGTCTCCTCAAGGTGGCATCTTTCAGCTGAAGTCACAACTAATTGGCCCAAGCCATTTCACAGCCTGCCCTGAAGGTGTAACCATTACTGCTGTTGAGCAGCCTCCTTGTGCCTTGTTCACATGGTCCCAGGCTGCAACACACTACCTGCTGAAAAATGAACTGAAGGAATGAGTTTAAAGAGCAGACTTCAACAGATTAAACAACTGGGTTTGTTTTGGGGTTTTTTAAATTATTATTTACAAATGCTGTCCATAACTTCATCTGACTTTAAGAAAATGTGTGTCTTCATCAAGACATGTCTGAGATTCACATTAGAAGTTTCAGCTAGAAGGAGAAACTTAATATGATTTGATTTTTCATATCCAATATATTAAAAGTATAAGAATTTTCCTTTTCAAGCTTTTCCTATCAGCTGTAGATTTGAACACATAAAGGAATCAGTGTCCAAAGGGCCTAGGCAGAATTAGGTTCTACTAGTCTATATCTACATAAGCATACTGTAACATCTGCTCCAGATTTACACATCAGCAAAGATGATTATGCAAGTAATGAGAATGTAATACATATGCATTCAGGGGAATATTTCTCCAATAGCTTTTGCTCTTCCATCCAAACAGTCTACTTTAGGAACATACTACTATGCAACAAAAAAACCACAAGCAGAAGCATTGATTTAACACAGTATGTATATAAGCAGTTCAACAGTCAACCACACAGTAACAACAACTTGGATTCCTGAAATCATAGAGAGACTTGGCTTTGAGAAAAAAAACCATGGGGTTTCCACCATAAGTTTCTGCTGCTTCCATAGTTCCAAGTATTTATATAAAGAATAATAAGTAGTAATGATTAGTTAAGGTAGCCTCCAACATAGAGCACTCTAGAATATTTCATATTAACACATCGACCAAGAACTGCACTAATATTTAAAAGAGCGGGAAGGGACATCATGTACCCTGATTGCTGGGAAGTTAAATCAGACAGAAATTTAAGTAGTTGCAGTTACATGGTCATTCTTGGAGGATCCTACATTTTAAAGCACCTATCACAAATCTATATTTTACCTTAAAAAGTAAAAAAAAAAAAAATCCTCCTTTTTTCTGTATGTTAGCTCAGCTTCTTCAACCTAAAATCCGAGAGAGCTCTGCATAAGAATTCAGGCACTGAATGTTTGCAACGAATTGGGCATGCTCAATTCCCCACCTGCATCTAAGCATCTAATCCTAGGATAAAAAAAATTGCTCCTTACAAGTCCATCAAGTAAACTGGCTTACATGCTTGTTATCTTACAAGAAAGCTTCTGCTAAAGCCTGAAGGTTTTCATGGAAGCACATTACATTTATCCTATACAGGCCATTTCCAAAATTCATACTAGTTTTGATTAGTCATTTAGTATTACAGTACATATTTTAATGTGTCTCACTCAGGTATCATTGTAATTGCACACCATGCATTTAATCAAGTTTCTAAATACAGATGAAATCTACAAAAGTCCTTTACAGTTTTCACAAAAAAAAGAAAAAATATATATTTCTCCAGGTTCCTACAGTTTATAGCTGTGTGTTGTCTAAATTGCTGAAACTACTGCATATTTCTGGACCTAATCCTGACTGGCATTCAGGTACTAGCGAGAAGAGAAGGTCTTCCCATCCAAGGGCTTGCTTTAAGCAAGCATGCTTTAATGATTTATAATTTCACTAAAGAGACTGAAAGAGCGCGTATATATGAAACACGTACCACTTTCTGGCTCTGCTCAGAAAAGAATATTCCATTTCTATTCACAAATATGACTAACACAAAATGCAAAAAGTCTTGGCATCCAGATCAGAATCTAGGACTTTCCTCATCTGCCTCTGCAAAAGACACATTCAGCAGAGCTGCTCGAGCAAAAGTATTCACTCACAAGGCCTTTTTCCACAGAAAATCTGACCCTGAATTAATGTCATTTTTGATCAGCAAGATGCCAAATTCAATGACTGTCTAGATAGACTCCAAAGTTCAAATCCTATTATGGGTACAGGTAAGAGTACAGAAATTAAGGGGGTTTTAAGTTGGAGACAGAGAATGGATGAATTCCTTCTCTTGGTGTTCAAAGTCTTACGTACATTTCATTGAGACACATAACTGCAGTCTGCTTGGGAAAGGCTGAGTAAGAGCTTAGAGATATAAAAATATCTACATGAAACCAAGGATATGGTGATAAATATTTCACACTTGTTCAAGGTCTCTGAAATTATTATTTATTAAATTACATTAAGGAAGTTTTTTCATAAAAGTTGAAAAAGCTAGATGAGGAACACTAAGCACACTGAGTTTTAAATCCATATATGCACTGACAGGCTCCATACGCAGATTTCACTACCCCTTAAGCCAGAGCTGCCCTGTCTGCCCAGCAAGGTGTCTTAAGAAATCCTACAGGTTTCCTGCTGGGGCTTGTTTAATACACCAAAGATAGCCACTTATTTTGTTTTTTCCCAAATAATTTGACAGTAGCTTTTGAGACATTTAACAGACCCAGCTGCCCAGGTGTCTGCGGTGAGGCAGTGGCTGAGGGAGGGGCAGCCTCTGTGAGGAATGGCCCTGGCTGCCCAGGGAAGGGCATGGCCAGTTCCAGCCTCCACAGGGACCCCCATGGACACAAGGTTGATGGTGCCTCAGGGAAACATCTAAGAAAGGGCAAAATGCCTGACAGAAAGAAGAGAGAGGAACAAAAAGGCACAAAAGAAGCACCCCAGTCAGTGAAGGAATGGAAGGTGCTTCAGATACCAGAGCGTATATTCCCCTGCAGACTGTGCAGAAGACCATGGTGAGGCAGTCTGTACTGCTGCAGCCCATGGAGAATTCCCACACTGGAGCAGAGAGATGTCCTGAAGGAAGCTTCTACTCCTGGAGAGCCCAGACAAGTGCGGGTTCTCTGTAATCTGGGGCAAGGACCCACACTGGAGCAGCTCTTGAAGGACTGTACTCAGAAGGGGAACCCACAGTGGAGCAGAGGAAATTTGGAAGGAGCAGCAAGAAGGAGCTGTTATGGACTGATCATAGACCCTCAGTTCCCCATTCACCTGCATTGCTTGGGCAGGCGGAGGAGTTTGGATTGATGGAATGCAGTTGAGCCTGGGAAGAAGAGAGAGTGCAAGCAAGAGGTCGTTCAGCTTTTATCTTTATTTCTCACCCTTGCACTCTATTTTGAATCAGCAATAGATTAGTTTTCCCCAAGCCAACCATGTTTTGCCCGTGACAGTAATTCCAAAACAAGCTCAGTCTTTGCCTCCATCCACAAGTTTTTGCATCTTACATTCACCAGGGCCTGCTTGAGGGAGAGTGAGAGAATGGCTGGGTGGGCACTTAACACCTATCCAAGGTCAACCCAAAACACCAACACATAAATACCAGTTTTCCTGAAGTCCTAATTCCTCTGCATGACCTACCTGAACCACTCACTGGTTGCTTCCATCTGCTATATACAGCTATATACATGGAACAACTAAGATTTTACTAATATTTTCTCACTGCAGAGAATATCAGTTTTGAACTGTAATGGACATCTGACTTAAGAAATGTGATAGAAAGCATTATTCAGGGTTACAGGCTACATTTTTACTTCATGCAAATGTCTCAAAGCACCCATCATTTAACTTTTTTATAGAACTTAATGTATGCCTAATATGCTTTGAGGAGCCACATTATCTTTTCTTGAATTCTTTCTCCATTATGAAAATTATGTTAGTCATTCTAGAAAAAGTTAACCATATTCATTCGGCTCCTTTTAGCTCAAACTGGTACAGAACTTTTTCATAAAGACGAAATCTTTTCTTTCACACACCCACCAGTACAGTCAGAGACTCATTTCATCTCTGTAGTTACAATTTTAAATATCTTCATAATCCTTTGCCCTAAGCCCTTTTGCCTTTGCCCTGCTCTAATCTGGTCAACATTTTTCTCTGAGCATCCCTTGTGCTTGCGGATGCAGAAAGCAACTATTTTCCCTCTCTTTTGCCTTTGTCTGGGAATAAAGGATTCTAGGTACATGTGCATTCATACACACATGTCAAGCCACAGAAAATACTTGTAGAGGAGGCTGTTTCAGTTAGAAAGGCAAACTGCAAAAGGGGAATGAACTTACATCTATGCAATGGCTAGAATTTGCAGAAAAAAAAAGCTGTGGCTCAATGTTTCATTTATGAATTTCTGTTTTGAAGTCCAGTTTCCTTACAATGCATTCCTAATATTTTATTCCTTAGTCCAGCTGGACAGCAGGAAGAATATATTTTCAAACATCAATAAAACAAATTTGTTTATGATGAGTTAATCTAAGAGGAATGTCAGTTTTTATAATGTTAATACTATTGATTTTTTAAATAATGTTAATACTTAATGTTAACAATAAAATTCATAATGTTAATATGTAATTTTTTCATAATGTAAGTTTCTCATAATGTTAAGGAACTGCGGGTAGCCATGTCTCAAGCTTGTAACAACATTTAGTTCACATTTACAGAGTAGATATTTTCTATCAACAGCAGTGTGCCTTTCCAAAACAACTATTTTTGGTGTAATACGAACTTTCAGTGAGGATCAAAATCATTGCTTATTGAAGAAATTAATTCAAAACAATACTATATTGAGGCAATTCCTTAATAACCTTTTAGAAATAATTGCATATATGATGTTCCTAATGCACACACATACTCTTCCCCAAGAAGGCAAAAAACAAAAGATCAGGATGAGGTCCTGCAATTTATTTCAAAACAAGATTCTAGAAACATTGGGAAAAATTCTGAAAAACAGTGACTTGCAATAAGCATTCATCATAGGAAGTGTTGTTGCATGGTTGCTCTTTTTTTGTTCCTCCTTTTCTACCACAGCAGTTTCTGTTTAGAGTATCTTCCACTTAATTATAGTTGATTTCATCAAGTGTGCAGTAGTGTTGGATGTGCATTCCAATTTTCTTTTACAAATGAAAACTTAAGCCGAGGAAAGTCTTTCTGGTATTTGCCAACCTTAAGTAGTCTTCTTTCTCTAGAGTATAACTGACAACACTGACATTTCTTTGTAAAAAAAAGTTGAAGTTTCTCACAGATCTCATTCAGCACTTTGACGTTTGTAAATAACTAACAACTCCAGTAGTTTGTGGTGTTTATTCTTTCCAAAACTCAATTCTCTTCCCACATCAGATGAAGTATCCTTCCTTTGCATTTTGACTTAGCTCAAGTGTTGTAAGAAACACTTGACTTCAAGCCAAAGTTCTGTACATATCTCATCAATTCTTTGAATCAAATTTCTTAATTCTCGAAAGCTATTTTTATAAATACGATCATCTACAAGTCTCATGTCTCAAGTAAGACACATTAGCAATCTTAACTCAATTCGCATTTGCCAATAATTAGTTTGGCTTTTCGCACATTTTGAATTTGCAGAAGCTGCTTGGTCCAAAAAGGACTGTAACTTCTGAAACACTCGAGATGCAATTACTACCCAAGGAGAAGGAAAAAAAATTTAAAAATTTCAGGGGTCAAAACCAAGTATGTCAGAGAACATTCAACTAGATTTCTCAGATTGTGTCAATGTTGACCCTTGCACAATGTTCAGAACTGCATGCAGTTTTGATTGCTCAGCAACTGGCACATCAACAAGGCCACTGACGCTCAAATCCACAGCTCATCACCAACATATCTCAGAAAACACAGAAAACCTATTTCACAAATGAGACTGGTACATTCTAGACAGACAAAGTGAAGAGACATTCTCTATTTTAAGTATCACCAGCATTCATTTGGTGAACCCTAGGGCAACTTTGGTAACAGCAACTACATATTAAATGAGAAAATTAACATTAAGGGGGACAGAGAGGAGGTAGTGGGCATAATAAACTCAAAGAACCATGTTATTTCCTGTGCTTCAAGGTTGACTTTGCACTGAAGGAGTAAGCAAAAGCATTTTTCAGATATTTTCTTCAGACTGTAATCACTGACTGAAGTTGTGGACTGACTTCAAGCCAGCTGAGTGATTTTGTGATTATCTATACACTCTTTCCACATTGCCTTGCTTCTTTCCTCATAAACACAATTATTCTGAATTTATATATTCATGGAAAGCTTACTGTAAAAAGCAACCCTGATAGTGGTAGGAGGAGTTCTGTCCCACAGACAACTTTTTCAGATTTCAGAGGTTGAATTTTGCAGGAAACAAAATGAAGACAGTAATAAATTTTTTTAAAAAATTAAAATGATCCACTTGCTTTCTAATTCGCCCCCTTATAAGTTTATTTTCAACAGCCCTTTACAAAAACAGGGGACTCCAGTGCATATAAACAGAGTTACATGTTCCAAAAGGGACAGGTCACATTCACAAAGAACTCAAGAGAAAAATGGTTTCTAAAAATACTTTGGTTTCAAAATGCAGCATGATGGAAAAAAAAGGGAACCAGCACTGTCAGTATCACTCCCTGTGCAGGAATAGGAAGACAGAAGAAATATTTCATAACCATCACAGAAGCTCATTATAGCTGGGGGTTGAGCTGCATCCCCAACTTCTCTTCTCCCCTGTGGAATTACATTGAAATGACAGCTCTATCGTTGTGTTCTCTACAGCATGAAATTCACATTTCACCTGATTTCAGACTAGATCTCTGCAATATGACATCCCATTTCTGAGCATCCCATCACGATTACAGGACAAAAAAAACTTATATTGCTCTGCAATCTCACATATCATGATAGCTTTGTTATATCTGTGAGGTGAGCTGCTCACCATTACTATTCAGCACAGGCCCAAGAACACAAAACTACTTACTAAACCTATTAACATACTGGGCCACATAACTGGTGTAAAGAACATGACTGCTACTAGGTTAGCAATTTCTGTGTGCATGATACTTTCTCCACAGCTTGCAATTACTGTGCTGCTAAAGCAACTCCAAACAGTCACTTTCAGATCAATTTCCCCATACATTCACACAAGTGTAGCACCAGCAGACAGGAAAGGTCTCAAGGGCCCTACGTTCTCTCTTGCCTCTCTGCACAGGTATGGCTGTAACCATGGGCTAGAGCAGCCCGAGGCAGTAGCTAACATGAACATGGGCAGAAACACAAGGGCACTGCTGTGCCTGCACAGGAGACACATCTTGCTGAGCCCCTGCCCTTGGACAGAAGTCTCATGCTCTGCTGACTTCCAAGTAGCACATTGGCTGCAGTTCCATTACTTACACACATTGCCATCTCAGAATACCTCTTCCAGGCAGCAGTTTTGAATAGCTTAATATTCTTGATCCCAGACTTTGTTTTTGGGAAAATAAAACTATCTGATAACTGAGTGGAAGACATTTCTCCATTAATAGCTTACCCATAGTTTCCTGGAAGGCACTCTAGGGAGACAGCATTTTTGAAATATTTCTATTTCCTTGTGCATCTCTTGATTTTCTTTCACATATTCAGCCAGACAGAATATAAATGAGGAGCTAAAGGTATACTGGGTATCTGCTTCCCTCTCTTCTCTAAATGTTTTCTGAATATGCAAGTAAAACCCATTTTCCTCCTTTTTATGGACTGCCTTTTGGAAAGCAAGAAGCTTGCTTTCCTATGTAGATTCCATTTTTGAATTTTTAACACAATATCTATACTCTCATACATAATTTTTTTATAAATTTGAGATAAGAGAATAGCAGGTCCAATCCATTATCAGGCAAAGATTACCCACATGATTAGCTTCCCAATACCTGAGGAAACACAGAGAGAAGTCCCTTTTCCTAATTTTATCCCTGCTTATTCCTACGAAATAAATTTTGTCCTGAACAGTGAATTTACCCAAAAGCCAAAAGAAATCCTACACTTCTCAAAGTTTTGCTCCTCCAGTAAAGTATGATTCCCCAACAAGTCTCCACTAAGTTGTGTGGCAAAGAGTAATTACTGTCTACTACAAAGAAGTAACAGAAGGCAACTAAATCATGACAATTTGATACCTAACAAACACACTGAAACAGTGCCCTAAATTAGTAGAGTCAGTGAATGAGTAAGATTGATACATGCTAACCCAGCTGCAGGAAAGAGAAAGCCATTTTTCAACCAGCCCTGTAGGTGCACAGCTCAGACAACCACTATCAAAAACTAGCTTGTCTAGAGGTCTGAAGTAGCAGTTGAAAGAGCCTAGTACGCAGTTTCTCTGGATGAACTCCCAAATTCAGCATTAGCCATTGCTTAGGACCAATCCAGGTGACAATTTTCCTACTTGTGAACAGGTCCCTGAAGAAGCAGGAGAAAGTTTACACTTCCTTAAGGCTTCTACTGCAGCAAACCCATGAAATAAAGAAAACAGTTATGAAGTCAGAGCATGCTATGATTGTTAGCAATGACTGATCTTACCTTGAGGGCAGTAAGACAATTGCATACACGTAATTTAGTATCTAAATACAAGAAAGCTCATTCCTCTGTCCTGGAAAAATCTTTATCTTGCCAGAGGGTGAGAGAAGCAGTGGTAAAGTACCTGGAAGTAAGATAATCCACCTACAGTAAGGTACTCCCCTCTCATAACAGCAGCATGTTTTGTCAGTGAATTATGAAAAAGGCAGAAGAGAATATTTCCCTGGGGAAAATAGCTCCTTGCAAAAGCTTTCTTACTAATACCTGAAAGGGGGAAAAAATGTTCTCTTTGAGGATTGACAATATGGAGACCACAGATTCTTAGTTTTGTCAAAGCAAATTTTAGATAAGAGCAGTAAAAATGCATTCTAATGAAGGCATAACAGAAGGAGTTGTTCCCCCTGAAAAATAAAGTCCCTAAAGAGGCAACATTGTAGTTTTACATACATACAGTATAATGAACAGCACAGAGAAAGTAGGTCAGGAATATTTATTCAACATTTCTCATTAAATTACCAGTAGACAATGCAACTCAATTAAAACTGGTAACAAAATTTTTTATGTAGAGATACTTTTTTATATAGTAATTAGTCTGTCTAATTACAAGAAACAAGAGCTTAGTAAAACTGACAAGAAAAAAATGGACATTTGCAAAAGTACTCAACAAAATGTAATATTTAAAATAAGAAGTATTTTGAAAGGAGAGAGACCTGCAGGCTCTAGGTGATAACCATTACCCTGTAACAGGGAGGAGCCTTTCCCCACTGGCAAGTCCTGTGTCCCCCAAGGCGCTCTTCTCACACTTCCCACTGAAACAGACCCCAGTTTTTTGGAAATTAATCACTCCTCCAATTAAAAATGTGGGTTCCATATTCTTACAAGAAAGGCTACACAATCAATCTGTAAGAAATAATTTTCTGATTTAAAATTCTGTTGCATGCAAAAAAGAAAAAAGCTCATTTGTTTTTAAGCACGTCTGAAATACACGTGGTTTTGTTCCAGCCCAATTTATAGTCAATAACAGTATTATCAGTAACACAGAATATAGTTACATACACATTATACATCAACTTCTCAATTTCCATCTCTTATCAGCACCTAGGTAGAGAATTTTTTTTAATTTTTGTGGCTACAGAGAAAAAATCTAATAATTATCAAGTTATAGATTATTAAAGTGGGGGGTTAGGGATCACAACAAAAAAACAGTTGCTGGCTATTCCATTTCTCTTAAATTAATATGAAGTGAACGTTGCCATACCTATGTGATTTTTCAATATGACCTGAAAAGTGGCTTCAGTAATAGTCCTATGAACTTTCAGGGAGGCTGAGAAAAAGAATAAACACAGCTGAACAAGTCAACCCATCTAAGCTTTCAGCCTTATACACTTGGTGTCTTGGTCACAAATGCAAGCATTTAGCATTTTCCATATATTAACACTTAGAAGTGAAGTAGTTTGCCCATATGACACTGGTGGATAATTATTTTCCTGAGCTCCTGCTAAACCCTGCTCGATCATTCCTGATTTTGGTTGCTTTAATGTACTGCTGGCCCAATAGCAAACCCTTACCCCAAGAACAGCACACAAAGGAATTACAGGGTACAGTTTGAACTGATCAGAGAACACTTTGCTTACCTGACAGAAGATAATGGGAAGGAATTGTTGCAAAAGGTCAAGTTCAGTAATTTATCAAATAGATAAACTCAACAACTGTTGAAAGTTATTTAGCTGAGCAGCAGAAACATTGTTTAAAAAAAGATAAAATTTACTTTGGGAGAGTGACATGTTGAGATTTATCTATTATGCATCACACTAAATTATCATTTCCATAAACCCCAGAATTACATACCTCAAGTGACACAACTCAAACTGTACACTGGCAAAAATTGAAATAAGCCCCCAGAAAAACTACTTCCTCAATACATTTTACCACACATTATATTGCAGTCCAGTCTGTATTAGCCACTGTTGTCATGGTTATCAGTCCCATCAGAATTCATGCCATGAATTTCTTGCTTCCCATATCCCCACACACCATGAATAATACCAGCAATCTATTCCACACAGTTCATTACTTACATTTTTATTTCCTGGCTTGGTCTTCATCATCTTGCAAAGTGCAGTTTTTTTATGTTTGTTTTTATACCTTAAACATACCCAATGTCATGATAAATAATGAATACAAGACAAGCTGCATTTAAAAACAGACACTCAGTAAAGAGTGTACAGGAAGTAAATAGAAAATTCTGCCCTCACTCAGAAGTTTCCTTTGCATGGACATTAGCCCAGTAGCTTCTACAGCATAAATAATAGAAGTAGCCCCATAGTTCCTAGGTCACCTAATAATTCAGAGACTTTTCGATCTTGAGAAGTGCCATAGAGAATCTCTCATTATTGCAGAATTCAGAGTTTGAATTTGCTCAATTTGCTATGGGCATTCTGTGCAATCGATAGAGAACCAGAACAGTAAGGCCTCTAAAACATCCAACCACTGCTGTCTGGGGGACTTGAAACTCTCTGGCATGTTGGCAGCAAGGGAGAACTTGTGTTTTGTAGGGTTTTTTTGTTTTCGAGAGAGAGAGAATTTTGATACTTCTGCATAGATACCGGAAATGTCTAACTCAACAGGATAGTTGGGTCTCTAAACTTAAGTCACATGAAAAGCACTGCTGAAAGCAGTCCTTCAAAGCACATGGTACCCCACACCAACTTCACATTCAACCCATTACCCCTTGCCCTATGCAAAACACAGAAGCAGCAGGGCTATACAACTGCTAGAACTGTATGCAAAGAGAAGCACAGCACGATGTCACTTATATGGTTGTAGACTGAAGTTTAGCATTTTATACTCTGCTGAAAACACATGGAATGGAGTCTCTTACCACCTATGGTACCATTCTAATCAATGAAAACAAACAGGCCCTTCTGTAAAACAGTCTGCCCCATCTCCAACTAAATATCTTAATATCCCACCTGCACTTGTCCTTAGGAATGTGTTTCTCAAGGTAATTTTTTTCATGCATCAAAGACTTTAGATGCTTGTTGCCTTAAGTCATATGCAAAATCAACACTAAGTGGTCACACACTTCCTACCAAGCTTTGTCACAGCTCATACAAGACAGAAATCAGCTCAAATCCTCCAAGGAACTGAAAGCAGACACCATAGCAATTAGGTAGAGTTAGGACACTCAATTGCTCAACCTTTGTGAATTTTTATCAGCAATTAAAGTCATCTAGCAATTTCCTTACTGAAATAGTAGTTCCAACTTGACAGTGTGTTTACTTTGTTATTTTTTTTTCCTGAGCTGGAAAAAACTTGCTTATTTGAGAATCAGTATTCTAGATAGCAACAACCTTGGAGTAATTCAACTTTACAGTTGTGTATCCCTCCTCAACTTCCTGCTACTGTTTATAATGTTTGATATTTGGGGGGGTTTTAACTTGTGTGCAGAGTGTATGAATGCAAAAGCAAACCTAAATTAAAGTAGTTGCATGTTAAGTGATTGCTTAATGATGGATACATAAGCTTAATGAGAAGGAAATAGAGCGAAGTTTCACCCAGTACAGTCATTAAAATAAAAAAAAGCAGTGAATAAGATGTGTTACTTTCAGAGAGCCCTAGTCTGCTAAGTCACTTCTTTTAATTGAGTTTGGCAGCTTGTGAAAAAGTGCATTCTAATTCACATACTTGGCATGAAATTGGGTATTTAAGTCTTCTTTTAGTATTTCCTTCCATTCTGGTATCCTTTTTCTTTGCATTATGATATGGCAAAGAGAGTCAATGTTTTCTTCTACTCTAACTCAATATCCTAGAAACTGCTCAATGACAAAACCTGAAAATATCTTCCTTCCAAGAACGTATGCCCCCCCAATTCTTAAAAAAACCACCAAGGGATAATATTTCCATTAATGTCCATGCTCAACTCATTATTGCCACCAGACATCATATGACATTAAAAAGAAGATAATACATCTCTAAGACCATGCCATTAAAAACACATATGCAATTTCTAGAATTCAAAAGGAAGTCTTAATGTTCTACAGCAATTCAGTATATGTTATAAACTCCAGAAAATTTTAACCTAAATGTTAAGTTTGCTAAGTTCAACATTTGAAACCAAATCCTTCCTAGAAAAGAGACATTTCTCATTTTCAAGGGACAAAATGAAACCTATATGGCTAGGTAAGGCACCATTCGTTTGTACCCAGGTAGCTAGCACAAAGATTCTTTAAAGTACAAAGCACAGGAAAATAACGCAATGTGCTTCTTCCTAATCTAATTAAAAATGCAGGTGTGAAAGCTATATTAGGAATTCACTGATACCAGGCTACTGACATCCTGACCTATGCAACTCACTTGGAAAAACTAACATTCTGCTGAATATCATAAATTCATTACAGAAATAAGGAAATGGCTCCCAACACAGCTAACTAAGTGTAAATTTAATAGTGAGATTTCCTGTACTATTCTTATCACTTGAGACACTATTCTTATCACTTGGCAATTATTGCTGTTCTTTTTTTTTTTGGCCAGGAATAGTCCCAGTAAAAGTCTATTCAAATTTAGTCAAAACCCTTGGCTTTTTTCCCAAAGGATTATGAAATTATTCAAGAATTGCTTTGTTCAAAGAATAAAACCAGGCACGATTAAAAAAAAAAGAGCGAAGTTTGTTAAACAGTTTAAGCAGCATCATCTGAAGTTATACAGTCTTTTTAAAAAATTCATCATGCCATCCTTTATCTCATCCTGCTCTCCTAGCAGAAGCAGGTATTGAGAGTGGAGATACACCCTTAAACTGTACATTTATAACCTCCCCATGCTGACTCATCAGATGTAGTGACATATTTAAACATTTAATAGCACATAATTCAACAAAAATAAACTATTTCTTCTCCTTCCCTTCTTTCTTCAGGTCCAAGTAGCCAGATTTCATGGTCTATGTAAAATGCTTAACTTGAATAAACATTCAATTCCTGTTCAGGACTTAGCCATCAACCCTCAACCCTTTTGCTGAAATAGCTGTTTTGTCTTTGTGGAGCCAAGGAAAGCATTGCCCAGCCTTCAGCCACCATCTGAGGAGGTAAAGTTTTGTCGGTCAGTCAAGTCAAAGACACTATTAGTTCAATGCAGAGATGCATGACCCTTTCAACTCCACTTATTGTTGAGGACTCAGGAAAGACAAAAAAGCTATTGAGTACTGAGAAAATGGTTTAATTCTTCCTCATATTTAAGGGAACCAGAGAAAAACAGAGTGAAGACTGACTGGGTCAGGCAGAATGTATTCTACTAATAAATTTAAATGGATTTTACCCGTGACATAAGTGACCACATTAAGAATTTTCCCCACCACTCATCAAACATGGATCAAACAGCTTCATTTAAGAAAGAAAATTTCCAGTTCTATACAAAGAAGAATCAATGTTCATGCTTAATCCTTTTAAAAGCCAGAAAACCTTACAGCCATAAATTTTTATCATATAAAGGAAGTTTACTACTTGAGGAGAAGCTCAAGATAATGGAACTAGGTCTGTATAAAACAGCCAAGCAGTTGACCTCAATTACCTCTGCAACTTCAAAACATGCCTTTGGAAAAAACAATTACCATGTAAATACAGAGACTTCTTGCTATCAACATACAGCTGGAGTCTACTCATGGCAATCATTTCAAAATTATAGCCTCCCTAGGTAAACATTAATATGGTGTATTTTTGCAGTGATCAAGTACTTTTGGCAGAGGACAGCTCTTCCCAGTGTGTCTGGCTCTATGGCATCACAACAAATCTCCTCCTGTTATTCTGACCAAAATAATTCACTTTCTTCTGAGAAAAAGTCACATTAAAGCCTTGCATTAAAGCAACTACGTACACTTAGAGCAGCTCTGAATAACAAAGTTATTCACTCTTTTTCTCCTTCCATTCTTTCCAGGTATCTTATACTCTAAAAATAATTTAAAAAAAAACAGAGAAACCCCTAGACTTAGTAGTTTATCTCCAAAGGATTATAACTGATCTTGGGATTAAAACATTTTTTCAAATATAATTTTTTTAATTATGATAAGTTCTCATTTTTTTTTTGGAGGCATGTTGTTTCCAACTATTAAAAAAATAACCAGAGCACACAGATGTGACCCCACAGTTAAATAAACTTAATATCAGGATAAACATTTCTTATTTCTATATTGTAAAAAGAAAAGAACAAAACTAACAGGTACCAAACACAGTTTACTATTTTATTTAGCAAGCACAGATACTTTCACACACAATTAGATTGCAAAACTTCATTCTACATGTTATTGACATTTATCTCAACAATGACACCCTATAACTCAGAAACTCCCTTTTATATAAAAGTATACAAATTTAGTTTATTACTCTCCCCTGAACTTTATTACAAACAGAGATATTTTGAAGTAGTAGATAAGTACATACCCTAGATGTCAATTAATTGTCTGAAGGATCTTCAAGTACTTCACAAACACAAGAAAAGAATTTTCTTCCTAGGCTTATAAATGAGCATACAAAGAGATCTGGCAATTCAACTGTATGTCATAAAACAAAACTGAGGAAGAGAGAAATAGAACAGTTTCCTTATTTTCAGCCTAGGCCCTATACTTTATTGCATAATTACTATGGACAAAAGTATACAGCAAGCAATTTGTGGCTGACAGCAGCCAGACAGTAATTAAAGGACATAAATGAACAACGTAAATCCCACAGCTGAAGTCCTTAAAATACCTTTTTCAATCCCTAAAGAAATTTATTTAGGTTTTGTCAAAATTTAAAAGGTAACTAGAGTTTTTTCGTCCATTAAATATTGAAATAAGAAGCCTGATAAGGACTTTAAGGTTTAAATATTAATCATAAATTATCTGGTTATTTACTTGATCTACAGTTATCAGGAGTCCCAAAGCAACTATAAATATCTCCCCCAAATTAATCCTGTACAAGTATTTTCTGTTTGTAAAGGGGAAACACTTCAAGGCCATCCAAAACCTGCATATTAAATATTGCACAGATACTTGGACACAGGCACATCAACTCCCATTCTTCCTGGGCCTTTGTTTCAGCTACAATGATCTAAATATTTTCCTCAGACCTGCCCTTTAGGAGCTTTGGGAATGGATATATAATGAAGTCATGCTCTTAGCATGTAAAGACTGGATGGAGCCAGCTGGCCAGGGCACTCCTGAGAGCCAACTAACTTCACCTAAAGCAAAACTGAAGAAAGCATCTGACCCAACACATCTTCTACACTGTGATTCCTGGGCTGCAGCATCTACTGAAGACATTATGATAAGGATAAAAAGAGATGCTGCCTCCTCTACAGTGTGAACAAATATTTAAATCATTGTTTATAATTATCAAAAATGTTGATTCCTTTCTGCATTTGATGCTACAAAGAACAGCTTCTTTACTATACTAAGATTATATTATTTCTGAATGTGCCAACAGAGAAAAGGGCATTGAAACAGGTCAGTGATTCAAGTAAAAATTTGGTCTTTGTTTCCTTCTAGGTAATCAGGAATACTAGATGTTCAGTGATGCATACATCACTTTCCAAGGACACGCTCAAAGCCTGAGGACAAGACAGTGTGGTGAGAGGTAAATTTGTTACCCCCACGTGCCTGATGACCACCTCTTAGGTCCAAGCTCAGACAAATGTAACTTCAGAGGTTCTTTATCTCTGCTGTGGAAGATGTCACCATGTGCCACAGACCATCATCTACAGTTTTGCAAACATCTGCAACATTTCTACATAGTAATGTAAATATTCCAGATGACCTATATCTCTCAGTCATGCCTCACACGTTCTTGGACTTGGTAATAAATTCCATAGCTCACTACTGAGGCTAAGTGAACATACCTGATCTGGAACATTTTAAACTAAAAGGACCTAGTTTACCAAGTAAAATTTCTAAAAATTCAGTTAAAAGACACACGAACTCCCTCAAATAAAGCCCATAACATGAAGTGACACAAGAAAATTAATTGAAAACACTACTGAACCTGGTACAATCTCACCCAAAAGGGGGTTTATTCGTTGTGGGTTTTTTTTTTGGTTTGGGGTTTTGGGGTTTTGTTTTTTGTTTCTTTGGTTGGGGTTTTGTTTTTTTGTTGTTGTTTTGGGTTGTTTGGTTTGGGTTTTTTTAGTTAGGTTTTTTTTTGTTATTCATCTCTCTAACTTCAGGAAAAGCGGGCAGCCAGTCACCAGAGCACAAACACCTGCCCTATTTGACAAGTACAACAGAAATGGAAAATAAAATGTCGTTACAAACTCTCTCATTGTAAATATTTACACCAAAAGTGCTTAAGCATAAAGTTTAAGGTTACCTTCATAGAGTATATTTATCATTACTTTTGCTGCAGTTGAATCACTTGAAGTGTGTACATAAAACACATCCATTTCTGAAGCACTACAGTATGAAGTTCGTTTCCATGACAACCTAGCAATTGTGGGACATTTTGGGGAGAGGCTATTTTTTTTTAACAGATGGGAAAAAAATACAATGTCATTCTCAAGATTCAGCTTCATTTCAGAGTCATTTATATTATGCCTTAAGGCAGAATTCTGTGGTAGGATTTTTTATAATTTTACTTTTTAATCAAACAGTGGAAGACTTGTTAAAATCAGCCTAATCACGTATGATGAGACTAAGCAGGGATAGCTATGGCAGATCACTCTTTAGTTACTTTCCATGAAATGTCTTCAAAAAATAATTTGAAAGAATTAAAGACATTGCAAAGCTTGAAATCTATAATTAAGGCATTCCACAATTAATAAAACATTTATTTTCATTTAGCATAGCATTAGTCATTCATCTTACCCAGAAGAGTTCATAGCTTCAAGTGTGGAAGCCTAGGAAGAGATTTATGGTCTAAATAACAGATTCTGAGACAAACCTAGTCAGAGCAACGCTTCAAGAGTTTCAAGTTAAACAAACCCATCTGCACAAACACATCCATACACAATATCCTTCTACAGTGACTGGCCTGGTAGACAAGGGGAGAGCCGTGGGTAGTGTCTCCCTGAATTTCAGTAAGGCCTTTGACACTGTCTCTTGTAAGACTGTCCCAGAGAAGCTGATGAAGTACAGGCAGGATGAGCAGGTAGCGAGGTGGCTGAAAGTTGGATGAATGGCCAGGCCCAGAAGGTGTTAATCAGAACGTGGTGACAAGTGGCACATAGTCCAGCTGGAGGCCAGTAGAAGTGTACCCCAAGAGTCAACACTACATACAACCCTGTTCAACATGGGCAGAGTCAACTCTCAACTATTTGTTATATGCATCAGTAGTTTGCTGATGACAAAACTGGAAGGAGTGGCCAATACACCAGAGGGTCATGCTGCCATCCAGGGGGACCTCAACAGGCTGGAGCAACACGCTGACGGCAATGTCCTGAAATTCAACATGAGGAATTGCAAAGTCCTGCACCTGAGAAAGAATGACCCCAGGCACTGGTATATGCAGAGAGAGGGGGCAGCAATCTGGAAAGCTACTTAGCACAAGAGTACCTGTGCATCCCAGCAGACAACAAGTTGAACATGAGCCAACAATGTGCCCTTCTGGTCAAAAAGGCCAATGGTACCCTGGGCTGCAAAGTATTGCCAGCAAGAGTGGTGATCCTTCCCCCTCTGTTCAACACTGGGGGACACCCCACATGAAAAAGATGGGACTCTATAGGGCAAAGACATGAACATATTAGAGAGAATACAACAGAGTCACAAAGATAATGAAGTGGCTGCAACAAAGTGTTGAAGAAAACTTACTGCAAAAGTAATGGCAAGGAAGGTGTAGTAACTGTTTTAACAGCCTTGCATAATGAAATGAGTGTCAATATCCACTGAGCATAAAGCTTTATACGACACATAGTAAAGGAAAGAAAATAACAAGTCCATTCAAGTCTAGCCTTTGCTGAGACTTCTTTGCAGAAAGCAGCAGGAGGAAAAATATTAGGACCATAGAAGCAGAATCATCAATTTGCTTGAGTTGGAAGGGACATTCAATATCAGCTAGTTTCTACCTCTCCACCATGGGCAGGGATGCTACTCACTAGATTAGGTTTGTCAAAGTCCCATCCAACCTGGCCTTGAACACTTCCAGGGATGGGGAATCCACAACTTCTCTGGGCAACTCGTTCCAGTGCCTTATCACCCTCTGAGGAAAGAATTTATTGTAAATATGTAATCTAAATCTCTCACCACTTCTGGCCATTCTCCCTTGTCCTATCACTATATGACTGTGCAAAAAGTCACCCTTCCTCTTTTTTATAGGAGGAAGGCTGCCCTGAAGCCTGCCTGGACCCTTCTCTTCTCCACGCTGAACAACCCCAGCTCTTCCTGCCTGTCTCCATAGGAGAGGTGCTCCATCCCACTAACTATATTAATTGTCCCACTGGGGACCCATTCCAACAGGTCTGTATCTTTCTTGTGTTGAGAACCCCAGAGCTGGATACAGTACTTCAGGTGGGGCCTGACCAAAGCAGAGCATCAGAATCACCTCCCTGGAACTGCTATCCATACTGGTTTTGATGCATCCCAGGACAAAACTGGCCTTTGGGCTGCAAGCACACACAACATGTTTGCTCATCTCCAGCTTTTCATCCATAAGAACTCCAAGTCCTTCTCTGAAGGGCTGCTCTGAATGGCTTCTTCTCTTGGTCTGTACAGGATAGTAATGTTTCTTAAAAGGACCCTATGTATTTGCTAGGGTAAATGGATACTTTAAACACTTAAGTTTTATTATAATTCTGAAAAAAAAAAGAAAGCACACATCACTTGGCTTCTAGAATAGCTCAAAAATTTAACACAGCTTCCATGTTTCATAAGAAGTGTTTTAGATTATTACATTGAGCAGTGTCTACTGTAACAAAACAATTTTTCTCTGCAAAGAATTTCTTAAAAGAGACTGGCATTTATTCCTCCATAAGATAAAGGCTCTCTCATAACTTACAGAAATATTGGCACAGATTAATAAACCCAGACGGGAAAGGTCTCTACAGGGCTCATCTCTATCACAATTCCTCTTTCTAAAATACAAAGACTGTACTTCATTTTGTCAATCATTTGAACCACCATAGGCACAAAAAAGTCCAGTGCAAGAGAAATTACAGTACTATATGTACATTGACACAACAAGGAATGCTAGACCCATTTGAAAAAAATTCACTACAACTAGTTTTGAAAACTATCACAGAAGTTTATTCTCTGTATGCAGAGAAATGCAGACAGTTTAATTTTAAAACCAAGTCTCAAAGCTCTTTTTCCAGGAGTTTTAGGAGCAGTCATTAAAATTAACTGAGAAGCCACAGTATTTTCCTGAGTCTTTGTAGCTCTCAGTAATTATTTCTTTACAGTAGCTTGCTTTTATGAGTTAAAGTGTTTTTGATTAACATTACATTCATTAATAGAAAAAAAATCTATTTAAGCAGGAAAGAAATTGTCTGCTAATTATAAGAGAAGCTGCCAATTAAATTACAACACTTAATTAGAATTACTTGTTAAAATAATGTCTTCAAGTAACACCAGTAATTTTTCCCAACTATCTAGTTTTTATCATACATTTATATCTATGAACTATTAAATATCAATCATTTATGAAAATAAAGTTTCTATCATAGAAATACAAGTTCTTCCCCCTTTTTGTCTGGTTTAGGTAAGGTCAAGTATCTTCGCTTCTATCAGATTGACATTAAAAAACAATATTCACTCCACAATGTCCACTCCAAACTCACTTAGACCAGCTGAAAATTCTAACAGTCTTTTGCATAATGTGAAACCTGGAAAAGTGACCACTTCTCACCAGAGTGAGATGGCCCCTGGTAAATCTTGTGCTCCCATTTGTCAGACAGCCTTGAGGTTTGACAAGGGCACTAGTCCACTGAATTCTCACCTAGCCCAGCATAGCAGTCTTCCAGCATTTACATTGCATGACACACAATATATGCCATAATCAAATAATTCTCAAGTTCTAGACTAGAGTTCTCTCATATCATGACTTGGAAAGTTTATACTGCTGAACATATTCTCAGGAATTACACAGTACAGCCTCAGGCCAGGCTATCCATACTGACATTTGTCAACAGACAGAACTGAGGTAGCTCCCAAAGTACACATTACACCAATGAGCTTATGTTTTGTGACTGCAGGTACAAGGAACTTGTACTTAAGATATATGGTCAATTTAAGACATTATTTGATGGGTGAGGGCAGAAATCTCTAAACCACAATAGAGACCATTATGTCTATTACAATAAAACCTGAAGACCTCAGGATTCAAGCATGCTAGGTAATATATATATAATAAATATATTTAATGATAGCTTTTAATGAAAGCCACCACTATTGATGTCCTCTAGGAACTCTAAAAGCTATTACATGAAAATAATATGCTATACTTGATTTTTTTTTATATACATCCACACTTAATAATTTGAAGGCTTCCCCATTTTTGAATCAAAGGGTATTCCAAACACTTTTCTTGGTACAAGCATGCACTAGGAAAAACTGCCTTTGCAGCTGCTTTTCATCACCTTCCAAGCTCGTACTAAGAGGGGTCTGAGGGAAGACAGGTGCATTTGTACCTTAGCACTTGCCAGGGAACCAAAGACTTAACAGAAGCAACAGGAGTCCATCTGCATCAGACCTGAGCTCTTGTACATGCACCAGAGGGGTGAGAGAATGCAAACAAGGAAAACCCCAAACAAGTTAGCACAAGGAGTTCTGGACAGGCATCTGCCTGTTCATCACCAGTCTGTTCTCACTTCCCCTCCTGAAGCTCCTGCCTGAGATGCTTCCACTTTCACAGCTCCAAGCTTTGACTTCCTCAAATAGGTCTCATTGACTTCTCGTCACCAACATTCTCCATAGTGACTTGCTGCAAGGCACGCAAGAAGAACTTGAAGAGGGTTGTTTGAAATAAGGACAAAAATTGGGTATTAACTGAGGAAGATGTCACAAAAGGGCTGAGCACACCTGTTTAGCTCAGGCTGCAAAAGGCAGCCCAGGGCATCAGCAATACACAAAATGCCTGCACAGAGCACAAACCAGAGCACCTGCATTCTCAGTCAGGCAGTGCCAGTTGGAAAGACCGAATGTTACTCCCCTCTGTGAAAAGGGGAAATAAGCTCATACCCACTGCCCAGTACTTTATAACAACTAACAATAAGACTGCTGGTAAACCATCGACAATAGGTGACATTCCAGCTTCAATTATCTTCCCACACGTATGGGCTTAAGCAGACTTTAAAAATGGTCAAAAGCAGAAAGCTCTCTTATAGTACTTCCTCACAAATCCTGCTTCTGTTACACCCAAATCTACTCTCTGAAATACTTTTGCTGAGAATTTAAAGATCCCACTCCTACATGTCTTGTCTCTAGCTTCATCTTACCAAATTCATGTTTTTTCCATGACTTTCCCCTTTTAGTCTGTTACCGCATTGTATTTCCAAACTATGTGCAGAGTACAACAAAGTAATGGATCTGGCTAATAAAGAAGTTTCATGGATGTGAAACACCTGAACTTGAACAGTGGTCTCAAGGTCTCCTTTTATCTGATACATCACTATCAGAAATAACTGTTTAATGTTAGAAATAACTGTCAAGTATTGATCAATACCAACAGACCTTTTGTGTTCCTATAACTATAGGGAAAACCCTCTAATTCTCAAGTCAAGTGAGAAAGATAACAGGTTATTCATATAAACTCTAAGGACACAATTCTAATGCTATCTGAAACACAGGATAGTGTCAGCACCTCAAAACATGAGGAAAATAAGCAATTAAAAAAATAAATATTTAAGGCAAACTATTACTCTTATAAAAACAGCTGTTTCTACAGAAGTTATACACATGCTTGAGTTTATAAAACAAGTTTTCTAGGCTTTCTGTAAAAAAATCTAGAAATACATGGAAGTATTGTTGTCAGAAAAAAATTCTGGTCTTGCTGAAAATGTTAATCCCAATCCTGCTTTATTGATACCACCATAATCTTCATATACAGTAGAAATATCAACAGAAAATAAAAACATTCCATAAATACCTTAGGATAACTGGACTTTTTTTGAAGAAACTCTAATTTCACCTTATCCATTTCCCCTTACCTTCTGATTGCTCCTCTCCCAGAAGTTGAAAAGCTTTTAGTCTGATTACAGAAACAGGTAATCAGTTTGATTTCCTTTAGGTACTACAGATCTGTTTGTCATGAAGTCTGCTTTTGTTAACAAGGCTTTTCTAGGTCCACATTATAAAGAGGCTTAAATATTGACCCAAAATAAGTGATCTGACAGCACCTTTTTTTTTTTTTTTTTTCAGCAAGTACATCCAAACATCTCTCATCAGCCTCTATTTCCCTCTGTGGTGGGTTGACCCTGGCCAAGTGCCCACCAAAGCTGCTCTACCACTCCCCTCCTCAGATGGACAGAAAATAGAACAAAAGGCTTGTGGGTCAGCATAAGGACAGGAAGAGATCACTCACCGATTACTGTCATGAGCAGAACAGACTTGACTAGGGGAAAAACTAATTTAATTTATTACCAATCAAATCAGAGTAGGATAATGAGAAACAAACACAAATCTTAAAAAAACTCCACTCCCTAATTTTCCCAAACTCAGCTTCACTTCTGATTTTCTCTATCCATTCCCCTCTGCAGCTCAGGGGACTGGGAATGGGGGCCACAGTCAGCTAATCAAACTTGTCTCTGCTACTCCTTCCTCGTCAGGGGAAGGGCTCCTCATACACTTCCTCTGTTCCAGTGTGAGGTCCCTCCCATGGGAGAGAGTCCTTCATAAACTTCTCTAACGTGAGTCCTTCCCACAGCTTGCATCTCTTCACAAACTGCCCCAGCATGGGTCCCTTCCATGGGGTGCAGTCCTTCAGGAACAGACTCTTCCAGCATGGGACCCCCACAGGCTCACAAGTCCTGTCAAAAACCTGCGCCAGCGTAGACTCCTCTCTCCTTGGGGTCACAGGTCCTGCCAGGAGCCTGCTCCAGCACAGGCTTCCCATGGAGTCACAGCCTTCTTTGGCCCTGCTCCAGTGTGGGGTCCTCCACAGACTGCAGGCGGATCTGTGCTCCTCCACAGACCTCCGTGGGCTGCAGGGGCACAGCTGCCCACATGGTCTGCACCACAGACTGGAGAGGAATCTACCATGGCAGTGGAGCACCGTCTGCCCCTCCTTCTGCATTGACCCTGATGATATCTGCAGAGCTGTTCCTCTCACATATTCTCACTCTTCCCTCTAGCTGCAGCTGCTGTCAGGCAGCAAACAACTTTTTCCCTTCCTTAATACATTATTCCAGAGGTGCCAATGGGTTGGAGCCAGCTGGCACTGGCTGTCAGACACAAAGGAAACCTCTGGAAGCTTCTCAATGAGCAACCCCTGTAGACCCATTGCTATGAAAACCTGACCACACAAACCCCATCTACCCCCTGCTACATTCACAATGAATACAATTTGTCACAGCAAAACCAAGTTAATGATGATTTATTCATGCACTTAAGACTCTACCAGGGACAACAGCTTGAGAACCAAGACCCACTCTTTTTCCAGACTACACAAAAATTACCAATAGCTCATGTATAGCATGGCACGTTCACATCATATTTAATGTGGCATAACAAAGTCAGCTGCCAAACCTTTAGGCCAGGATAAGTCCCAGCCTTTCTCCAGTGGCAATGTCTGGAGAACAGCAAAGTGAATATTGACCCTGTTTCTTCTTTTAATAACCTAGCAAGGTAGGGCATACAAATGGTCAGTTCTCAACCCAACTGTTACTACACTTAGTTGCTTTTGACATCAATAGTATCTCTTGTCCAAATGCCTAAGACTGAAAAGGCTAAAAGAAAATAAGACAAAAACCTGTACACTGCATCACAGAATTTCCAGTTTTACGCATTTATTTTGAGAAATAAGACCTTAAATTTAGCCAGAAAACATAACAGGACTTTATGTTGATCACTTAAAATTACGAAATGAAAACAAAACTACTTTTCCTCATCACCTTTTTAAACCTTTCCTAGCAGATATGTGTCAAAACCTATCCAGCCTAAAGCCTGGGTATGCTGAGTGCACAGTCAGTTAAAAGAGAAAACAAGTAAATCTGGAGAGCTTGGATGCTCTAGCAGTGCTCTCTTTAGGATATTTCAAGAGAAGTTGTTGTTTGTTATCTTAGTCCAGATACTACTAAGTCAAACTTGCAGTGAAACATTGCTGTCATACAGCAATCCACTATTTGCCTGTACACCATTGTAAACAAAAAAAAGTAATCTCCATTTGACACATAAAAAAAATACCAGCTGACAGCACGTGATTTACACAAGACAATAACAGCAAGTGGTACAAAGAGGTAATGCTTTCCTTAACTGATCTTTATAATACACAGTATCTTGCCACTTGGGAAGCAAACTCTATAAACAGGACACAAACAGCAGAAATCTTCCCTTTATATCGGATGACACCAAGCTAGACATTTATCTCCACACCTAACGCTAAATGCTCACAAGTAACTAAATTGTTCCCATGTGTATTGCTTAATTGCATTGTCTTTCTAACATGCTGGAAGCAGGATATGAGATACTAATTGGTAGAAGCTGGATTGGTTTGTATTTTGTTTTAGGAATTTTGTGGAGTTTTAGTTTGGTTTTGGTTTAACAAAGTTTTATGATCTTGCTTTGTGGGCTTGTTCTGCAGTAGATTCTTTTACAAAGCAGGGGAGGAAAAGAAAGATGTGAATGAAAAAACACTGTATCTAAAGATCATCTTTGGTACCCAATAGATGAAAATCAAAAGAGAACATAAACATTTGCTGTAGAAAGCTCAAGAGTGGGAGCTCAAGTATTCCAATACTGTTAAATAAATTATCAAAACCAGTAAGCTACACTTAGAGAACTCATAATATTTCTGCTGAAGCTTCTACACCATGACAGCTTAGAGGAAGTTAATTTTGACAACTTAACGCTGACTCACATTTAACTGGGAGCCTCATGACAATTTTCTAGAACATCAGAGGAACCTCCAGACACCATGGTGGCAATCCAGTAAACTTTTGAATCCTGTTCTTACATAGACCTCATGCAGGCCCCCCAACATTTCAGAGTGGAGTTGCACAACCACATCCTGATGCCAGAGCCCATCATCTTAGCAAAGTAGATACTTCTTCAAATGCTGGACCATATAGGCTTTCAAACCTCTTTAATAGACCATGTCTCACAGGCCAAAGTTCCCACTTCAGCATTGCCAAGTCACTGTAATCTGTCTAAAAAGAAATACAGCCAGATCACATCATCACACTCATCCAGCCAATGCGGCAAGCATGTGCATAGCTACCTATATTCAGATCAGATCCACAGCCAGTGCCTGCTTGGTCCACTTTTGTCTCCTGCCTAAACCACCAGCAGAAAACATCCCAGGTAGTCAAGCCACTTTTTGAAAAATGTCATTTATTGCAAGTATTACAGAATGCAATGAAAACAAACACCAAAACAACTTTTCTCACAACTGATACATTTTTTTTCAAGTACAAAATAAAAACAATCCATTGGTATTCATATCAAACTAGAAGAAGTTTATGATTTTTCTAGTTTAAAATTTAGTGCCTTAATATCCATGTGCACCCAAATCACTGCATCACCCATCTGTTGACAAAAATGAGACAGACTTTAGAAACCAACAGCAGCATTTAACACAGTGAGAAGTGACAGAACAGACATCCATTTTTCCTTTAGTTTCCATCAACCGACCACAGATGTAATTCCTGAACTATCTCAGCTATGTCAGAGGGTACAAGTACACAAGCTTTCAGTCAGAAGCGATAGCATGCTTTTCAGCACACTGCTTTACAAACCAGGCACTGAGGTCATATAATATGGACATAGTCAATGAGCAGATCAGTAGTAGATGTGAGAACATGACTCATTATGAAGACTCACAATTCTGCACTCCAGCCACATTGGGCTATTAAGGGATTCATACTCAAAATCATTTACCATTATGTCTCCAAGTTATATTTATGACCTGTGTTTCCTTCTTCAATTTTTCACATTGAAAAGATAAGAAGAAAGACAAAGAACTTAAGCTGCATGTTTTGACAGTTTAAGGAATAGTATCACACCCCAACAGCACATCAGTACTACTGGGATGTTTGCCACTGAGGATAACCACCAAGCTCATGTAGAGTAGGAAAGCTACAGTGGGACTGAACAGAACTACTTGGTTGCCACTGTGTCTTGCAGTCTATGAGCCAAGTTGGGGAAAGCAAGCATGGAGGAGCAGAAACCATCATCCTCTGTCCTTGTTCAACAAGTCCATGACTCAATGGCTGATGCAAATTTAAATGACTACAAGAATCACAGACACCCAAGCAGCCTACAGTACAGGCCTTACCCACACAATTTAATTTCCTTTTATGAAAGCCAATGCTGAGAAGCCAGAAAATGAACAAAACCTACATTTGCAAAGGGAATGGAAAAACAGAAGCAGGTGGTCAAGTAGCTAAGCTGGCAGAGCATTTGGATGGTAGCCGAATGGCCTGAATTCAGCCTTTAGTAAGGTCACCAGTGTCTTCCACAACATACACAGCTGCATTACTTGAAAACTTAAATCATATTTGTGATTAAAAAAATGGGAAGCACTTTCAAACACATTTCAGAAGTGAACTATGTAAGAATAGGCATTTAAAACATTTAAATATAATTACTTATTATAAAACATGTATTATTATTATCAATAAAAAGGTGACCACACAAACATTATATGCATTCGTCACACTTCTGTAGCACAGTTCATGATAATACAGGTTCAACTCCTATCGCTCTCTGCAACAGCCCTTTGTGATGGTTTTTTGAGCAGTTCTGGTACACATGTACTCATATACACACTTGCCCTGTTTTCTAACAGAGTGCCTGCCAGCAGCCTGAAGGCTTGCTCTACACAGAAGCCTATTAAAATAAAAAAACTGAAAATAAAAAAAGGAGTCCAGCAGTGTGCAATCAACCTTAGTTCAACAAAAAAATCGTCATTCATCACTTTCCACACTTCTGAACAAATATACATTCTTCATTTTATTTAATAAATGATGGGTTTTGCTACACAAGTTCTACTAGTCTCTGTCTTTTACAGAGGTGAAATGAGGTGACACAGACAATACAGGGAATGGTAATGTATTGTACAGCAAACAAAGTGTGTTTGTTGGTTTTTCTTAAAGCCAAGTGAACATGTCATTTAATCAAGATTGGTTTTATCACTTAAAAATTTACTTACAAATTAAGTTTAAGTTGATTCCCAGCAGCCACAGGACACTGTCAGAATCCACTACCTTGGTAAAACACCATTAACAATAGCATCTTACAGGCAAGATCTGTAATTCTGTCTAATTCTTTCAACATCGACAGCTGCCTCTGTCATCTAGTCACATAAGTGACCAAGTCCTCAAGGTGCAGCTAAATGTTGCCTATTCCTAGCACATACACTAGCACCTAATGCAGGAAACAGCACTACCCCAGGAGCTCTTAATTCAAGCACTCTTCTTTGGTCATAATTAAGCATTGAGGCAAAATTTTTTAAGCAGACCTCTGGAAGGGAGAAATATATTTTCAGGAACACATCATTCAGATACCAGCAAACCCAGAACCAGAGGACAAGGACTTTTCATTAACCCAAAGCTCATTAGCAACATTCAAGAATCTCTCAGAGTCATCATCTAGCCAACTAAAACCCACATGACCTACAAACTAAGATAAATACAACTCATTATAGAAAGCTCAAATCTGAGGCACTTACCTAAAACCACACAACTAAACAAGACAGCATGAAAATTCAAGCTGAATTAAGCATTGCAAAATCTTGGGATGATCTTGTTTCTGAAGCACGCTTTAATAAGATCCAGTTAGCACCAGTAGTAATGTGATGTATCCTTTCCAAACCATAATCCCTGACAGCACATCATTCAGAAACAACTGCCCAGAACTGCTTCCCCTTCTGTCTTTATTCTGCAAGTTTTGCAGCAAACCTTAATTACAACTTCCCTACTGGAGTGGCAAGCAGCAGATGCCACAAAAGAGTACATCAGTAGAGCATCAAGAAAGTTTCTTACAAAGTTTCCCACACTTCCATATATTTCTCTACCTTTCACTACAGTCATAACTGCTTCTCGCTCTCCATGTCTGACTAACAGCTTTTCCTATACTAGTTCATCAGTAAACCTTGACAAAACTACATGGCAGTTCTGACATCTCTGCCCCTACCTGTGACTTCACTCGCACTCCATAATCGCTCATCTATTGTTCTCCCAAACCCAGTACCAGCCGTTCTCTACTGAGTCTCCCAAGCTTAACTTAGTCTACCCCCAAGTCTTCCTTCATTTCCAACTGAAACTGTTGTAACATACAAGCTTCCATATTTTCAAAAAAGCCCCTCTGAAAAATATAAATAAAATACATGTTTAACACAAGTGTTTTCAGTTCACATGCTTCATGATTTACAGCAGTTCATCTTCACAAGATTAACATGCAAGTAGTTTCTAAGGAAAAAACAGTTTAAGAACCACAAAACAACTAGCATAAGATCTGTATATATATCTTCACACAGCTGTACAGATAAATTTCTTTCATATTATCAGAAAAATAAGCTAAGTTAGCCTGAAAATAACATTATACAGAAAGCATAGTGTTATTTGGGAGAAGCACACGGGTAATGTAAGTAGGGGGAAGGATAGAACTTCTGGTTCTAAGTCATTACTGTAGGAGATGTTAGAAGAGCCAAGTGCCAGAAAAGCCTGCCAAGTGCTATTCACCCACTCACACACGAGCATATAATGGTGCCTTGAAGAGAGCTTGACATGAGATTACAAAGCAAATTCTATGAAATCCTGCTCCACCTCTAAGCCTGGGGAATTTGAGGTATTTAAATCAGGTACGCTACACTGTTTGTGTGCTGCAACATTTTACACTAGCTGTGTCAGTGTTTCAGTGCGGTATCTGAAGCCGCAGCATTCCTCTCAGCTCCCCGGGGCCAGCACAACATGCCACAGGCAGCAGGAATGCCTTCACTCAAAGTCAACATCCATACAGAACACAAATTTCTTTGTAGCTAGCACATAATAACTAAAACTAGGAAAAAGTCAAAGTATTTTATGGCTGAACTACACACTGATGAATTTCTGGAGCTAAAGTCCTCTACAGAGGAAGAAAAATGACTGCATGATAGAATTACCTAGTATCCAAGTATTGGAAGTAAAAAACCTGCCTATGCAACTTTCCATTAAATATAGATCTGAGGAGATCAAACTATTCTTTTTCAAATCACTTTTGTATTTTATCATTTAACCGACTTCCTAGCTAACCTTTTATACAAGATATCACTCAAACACTTCTCTTTGCAATCTGATATTGCAGATTTAAAAAAAACAAACCGCACACACACAAAAACCCACACACATCAAAATCCCAAGTAGCATGTATACAGATGTGAAGGCTAAGGGTTATCTAAACTATCTTTGCCAAAAGCAACAGGAACACTGATGTCTCATAACAACTATTTGCCCCTTAAACTTTAAAGGTAGTTCAATGAATCAAGACTGTGGGGGAAAAGTAAGTCTGACATTTCCAGACAAGTTACATATTTTAAGATCATGCTATGGAATTCTTTATAAAATACAGAAGTCTGGATCTGAGCCATCCCAACAATTAGCAGACACATGATAGCTCTTTTTCCTCCCCTTCAACTCCCAGTTCATTGTAGAAGGGTGGAACAGCAGGGTGTAGTGAGTTGACCCTAGGTGGGTGCCACACACCCACCAAAGCCATTCTATCAATTCCCTCCACAACTAGACAGGGGAGAGAAAATATAACAAAGTGTTCTTGGCTTGAGATAAGGGCTGGATGAGATCACTCAGCAAATACCATCACAGGCAAAACAGACTCAAATTGAGGATATTAATTGAATTTATTACTAACAAACTGAGAGCAAAACAATAAGTCAAATAAATCTTAAACATTTTCGCCCGATCCCTCCCTCCTTCCTGAGTGCTACCTCCTCCCCCCAGCAGCACAGGGAGACAGGGAATGGGGGTTACAGTCAGTTCATCACACGGTGCTTCTGCTGCTGCTCAGGGAGAGGAGTCCTCCCACTGCTCCACCATGGGGTTACTCACACAAGAGACAGTTCTCCATGAACTTCTCCAACTTGAGTCCATCCCACAGGCAACAGCTCTTACAAACTGCTGCAGTGTGGGTCACTCTTTCTTCAAGCACAGGCTGCTTCAGCGTGGGTCTCCCACAGGGTAACAAGTCCTACCAGGAAACCTCCTCCAGCGTGGGCTCCTCTATCTACAGGTCTACAGGTTCCTGCCAGGAGCCTACTCCAACACAGGTTTCCCACAGGCTCACAGCCCTCTCTTGGGCATCCACCTGCTCTGACATGGGCTCCTCCAGAGGCTGCAGGTGGATCTCTGCACCCCTATGGTCCTTCCTGGGCTGCAGGGGCACAGCTGCCTCACCATGGTCTGCACCACGGGCTGCAGGGAAACCTCAGCTCCAATGCCTTGGGCACCTCCTGCCCTTCCTTCTCCATTGACCTTGGTGTCTGCAGAGTTGCTCCTCTCACTTAATCTCATTCCACTCTTCTCTGGATGCAATTTCATCTGCACAATAACACATTCAAGAAGGAAAAAAAAAGTTATCACAGAGACATTACTATCATTCCTGACTGGTATGACCTCAGCCATCAGCAGGTCCATGAGCCAGCTGGCACTGGCTCTATAAGACATGGGGGGAGCTTCTGGCAGCTTCTCACAAAAGCCATCCCTCTAGCTGCCCCACTACCAAACCTGGCCACACAAACCCAAAACATGGAGACACCCAAATTTGAAGCCTTCTGTGAAAATTGCTTGAAAATACACTTAATAATTACAGCATCACAAGCAAGGTGACTGTCAACTTCAAGAAACTTGGAAAAAAACACATACACAGGCTACATGTCGCATTCCAGTCCCTATTCTCAAACATTGTGTATATCAAGCACACCTACCACACACTCCCAGAGGGCATTTTAGATTTAAAAAGTTCTTTGAACACAGTGAAGGTCAGTTCATAATTAGTCTAACTTAGAAGGGGAGAAGACACTCAAGAAAATGCCTCCAATATGACATTATTTATTGTGATATTCTGGCTTTATAAGTACCATACCAGAGAAATGGTAAGGATGCTGTTTCACATTTGACTTTATAAAGTCTGGTATCCCCATAGATCACAGGCAAATCAAACAATTCCTCCTGTGCTAAAGGTGTGTATTATCAAAACTTATTTTGGTACAAAACAAACAATGCATAATTAACAATAGAGCAGTTTCTCTAATTTCGAGCTGTAGTTTTCAGACCTAAAAAACTGGCAGAAGTGAGATAAAGGAGCTGGGTGACAGGGAACAAGAGCCAGAAGAGAACACAACTGTGACAGTGCAGAATGTCCAGGCACTTCTCTGATGGCTTCCAGGAGAGCTATCACAGACATATCCACAGCAAAGAATAAGACTATTAGAGATAGGCTGGGCAGTTTTGCCTTCCAACATTTATCTCAGATTAAATAATAACTTATTATTATATATCATCATGATCAAATATGTATTTTTATTCTATCAGGCAGAACTGTTTTTCTTTGCTATATTACAAATCGAATAATATTGAAACTATTATTCATTGAAATTATTTATTGAAAATAAAGTTTACCTGTTTTAGTTCTGGGTGTAGTACTATGACACAGACCTCTCAAAAGGAAGTTTGAGGTATGACATCTGTGCTCATTTTATTTTATTTATTTACATCCCACCAGACTCCTGCTGTACAGTTCTTGATTCTGTCATTTTTCTGGTTTTCCAAGAGTTTTGCTTCATGGCAAAATTTGACAAATTTTACACCCACAGAACTGAGAATACACCTTTAGAGTTTTTAGTTTCTAAATTTAAACTATTTTAGCAACCTGCTAAGAGGTGACAAAAATCAATCCCAACTTTATGTCTAAAATATATGTTTGGACAGTTCTGCTTGTTGCATGTGAAGACAAAGCTGGAGATAGATAATTGCTTATTAAGTAGCCTCAGGAGTAGGAAAGCACTTCCTCCTATACTTGCTAGTGCTTTTTAGACACAATCCTAATTTGAGCACTTTGACTAGCGTGGCAGTAACCTAGAACTTGTAAGAGTTTTATAACTAACAGTGGGTTCAAAAAATAGAACACACATGAATCCAGATCAAACAGCTGGATCAGAAGATATACAATGAAACTATTTCAGTTTGTTATTTGTTCCTGCCCCATGAAAACGGTCATATATCCTTGACAAGCCAACTACATTTCTCATCAGGCTGTAGCTTTCTATTGCACCTCATCCGATGTGCCTGCAGGTACATGCAGAGTGCTCAGGTCCTGCCACATTCTGTGCTCCCAGCTGTGCCCTCCCTCAGCTCCCCCAGGCTGGCACACATTCTTTGGCAGACAATCTGAACCTCAACAGAGGTGCTGATTCAGTAGAAATCCCTCCCTTCCAAAAAAGTGATTAGTTTTCAGTCAGATTAGCTCTTCTCAACTAATCATCAGATAAGCTGTTACAAGGTAGAAGAGGGATGCACATGGCCAGAGTTGGGCAAGCAGCAGAGCAGGTCTGGCCAAGACATGGTCATGCTGGTCCCCAGACAATTACATTCTGCTTGCCAAGTTTTCCCACACACTTACACTCGAGACAATATGCTATTCTGAGTTTCCTGGATTACTTCAGTATATGATACTGTAGCTGTGCATATTCCTATCCTACACAAAACCTATTTGTATTCTGCAGAGTGATTTTGAGGTTTTGCATAAAGTAGGTAAAAATATAAATGGCATTTTACAGAGGTCATTAAAAAGCCAAACTTATGACACTTCTACAAACAAATTACCTCCATATTCTAACCAAAAAATCTTAACTTGCTAGTTTAAAAGTCCATTCAACACTTATCAGCTAAGTAAGTTTATCCTGGACCTTTGCTTCTCTAAAAGCAAGCATGTCCTCAACAGTCCTGATCCTTTTTACTTTATTATTACTTTGCTGAGGAACTCAAAAAGAGGCAAAGTACTCCTATAAAGACTTCAGATCTCCATCACCTGATAGATCTCAAGCACATTTACATCTCAATTCTGATGCTGTTACCTGGCTGCTCAAAAAGAGAGCTAGAAGCAATATTTATCAATACAAACCCAAAACACATATTTGTAAGAATCATGACGAAAACCAATGCAATTTCTCTAATGTTGCAGTTGCACTTTTCCTACTTACTAGGTTACATTTTTCAGATTAGATTGGGATAAGACGGAACCACATAATTTGTGCCTGCTTAATAGACACCTAACCTCTGTACTTTATCTCAGTCATTTTTAAAACTGGTGTTATTTAATATATCTATTAAATATACATTTTTAGAAGCATGGCTCAAGCCCCAGCCTACTTGGTACAACTAAATCTTTGCAGAAGTAAAACACAGAAACTTTCCTTTGCACACAAATACATTAAAGCTCAAGAATTTTCAGTGTTAAAGACTTCCCTGGGAATTTTCTGAACATAAACAAGCAAGACCACACTTAAGCTTGAAGACACAAAAGCAGTCAATGCAGTCCAACACTAAACAGAGAGGTTGCAGCAGCAAAACTGACACCACTGATCCTTCATGCCACCAGGAAGACAAGGCTTTTCATCCAGAGAAAAGTTTTAAGTATTACTTCTTAAAGCACATTGTAATTGCTCAGGTTGAGCTAAAGCTACTATCCATTAAAAAAAAAAAATCAAAAAGGTGTTTTCCAGAGGCAACCACTGACAACAGCTTAGAAGAAATAACATTGCAGGTGACTATGGAATAGGTAATTTCCACACCACCCTGTCTGTGAAACTGGAGACTCCGTTATCTCAGATTCCTCTTTACACCATGTTACATCTCCAAACACTTTCTCCAAAGAAGATTAAACTGTAAAACCAACATTTGTCTCACATATAAGAACATCACACACTTTCCTGGAAAAATATATATTATTCTGATATTTTACCTATTTCAGCATATCTTACTGTGCTTTTTCAATTAATTGGTGGAAGGAAATTGTTTAAAGTCTTTGGACAATTAAATCACTGCAAAAAGCATAACTTGTCAGTTGTCTTTTCCACAGGTCTTTAGTCTTCCAATCCAATTTGCAAAATGGAAGAACAAAACCACTTTTTAAGTAACTGAACTTTGCTTCCCAGTAATAGAAGCAACTGAAGAATCTGTAACTTAAGGTGCTTGCTATTACCACTGACATTTTACCAAGAAAAATATAACAGCAAAATACGTGCAGGCAGATACCTCCACCCTTACATTACCTGTTTAACCTGGTGAGCAATAGGAATAAGCCCATTTGCTCAACACAGCTGAGCACTCACAACTACATCTGGTCCAAGAAGAAAAACTTTCAGGTCTTGTCATTCCAAACAGAAGAGATCATGTCATGAAGTAATATCATTTTGGATGTAATTATAATTAGTTAGTAATTTTTTTTTCTGCTAGGGTTGGGTGGAGGAAGAGAGCTAATGAACCCTTACAGAACTGACACATGCTCTCTACACTGAAACAGAAGAGGGATCTTCTGTTTTCCACCTTAGGATTTCCTCTTTTTTTGTCCTGTTTTACATACAAACAAAAAAAAAAAAGGGGAAGGAAGCTGGGGGCAGGGGGAGAATGCATAGGAATAGGGAAGAAACAGATAAGTGAAGAATGTTTAAGAAGTTTCCACTATTAACCATGAATAACAGAGCAGCTCTGCCAACTGTTGTCAATGAAATTGTTTCAAAAATATGGGCTCAGATTTCTTCTTTATCATAAGTAAGAGGGGAAACAATATTAACACCAGAAGCCGCACTTCTAAATCCCATGCAAAGACAAACTGTATCAAACTCTGTATCCTCTCTGTACTAACAGGCCTAGTATAGATGTGAAGAAAGGAGACACACAGTCTAGGAAAGGAGGTGTATTCTTTCAAGGCACAATATATTACCCAACTTGATTTCTTATCAGAAGTACCATCATCACTTACTAAAAAACAAAAATAATTACTATTTACAACCTGTGGTCATGTCTCTACCACTTAGTTTCAGGCAGTGTACCTAACACTTGTACCTGAGGACAGAGCATTCATCACAGATGCATCTATGGATTCAGTGGTTCATAACATTACCTCTGATGACATTTAAATTACCCAATGCTACATTTTTCTCCACAGGATAAGATAGTACACTTAAAAGCCAATAACCATCTTTATAAAAATGGCTTTTCCTCAGAAAAAAAATATAGTCTTTATTTTGTGGGTAATATTATCTACAGAAGCATGAATGCTACTTCATATAAATATAACTACTGCAGACTTATATAGTCTATGACATAACTGCTGCTTGATTAAGGATCAAGCTGTTACTATAACACAATCATGAAATATTATAATTTTTGCATCCACCTTGCATTTAGCTCATGTAACAAAACAAAGCATCAGAAGTAATGGTGTGTCCTGTCCCAACCCACCCAACATCTTGTATGTATTTACCTCATTACATTACTCTGGAGAAAAGTTAAAATAAGGATTTATGGAGCAATCATTTCCTTTCTGCATTGTAACCTCTAATTTCAAAGAGTTTGAAAAAAATAAAGCATTATCCTATTATGTGGCAAAATTATTTATGAAAGTGAAAGAAAATGCCTTTTTCAAAAAGTAACGAAACTGAATTCTGTAACTTCTATTGAAGAAGAGCCCTTGTTCCGCAGTTAGTGCTCGTCTCTTATCCACAGCATATATAGATTCCCACTCACTCCATAAAAATTATTCATGAAAGTGTGCCAGTACACACCTTTATAATTAAGAACTCTTTTTGCATTTCTAAATAGATCTCAGAAATCCTAAGTTCAGTGCAAACAACAATTATCAAGAAATCCCAAGCAACAGATTTCAAAGGGCACTGAATTTCTTCTCTGCTGCAGGAGCTGAACAAGCACATCATTTAGCTACCAACTGCATAAGACCAGCCACCACCTGAGCCCTGAAAGGACAAAAACACATACTTGAAATCCAGCAACACAGAACATAAAACTGAAACAAATTTAAGTTATTCCTCAAACGCCTTAATGTGGGGGGCTTTTTCTACACACAAACTATCAAAACAAAACTCAGTGTACTAGAGACCTGAGTAAACAGACTTTGCTCACTTTCAGTTGTAATAACTTCAGCTGTTACTATTAAAGTAGATAAATAATTGCATATGAAACCAAAAAGATAAATTGACTTGGCTCCTTAACTGGAGAAAGATGAAAGGTGCAGTCAATATCAGCACGATTTTTTTCCTTTTATTAGCTCTCCTTCCAGAGCACATAAGCACATTTTTTTGCTTCATCCCACAATAAGACAATTGGTTTTTTAATACTGCAAAACTGATCAGATTTTATCCTATTTTCTTACTCGAAACAAGAAAAACTAGCAAGCACAATGCATGACAGATTGCAAAATCCAAGTTTCTTTCTTTGTCCCTATAGCAGAGGTGACTTTCAGAGCTGCACTGTTTGCAGCTCTCCATTCACCCTTGAGCATCTGGAAGTGCAATCAGCATTATTTTTAAACAAAACATTTCAGGTGCCCAAAAATGCAAAGTTGACAAGTTATCATACAATCTTTAAGCTACATAACTGGGAACATAACTTCTGAGTAACTGGAAACATGCCTTATGAAGAGAAACTGCAAGCAGCTATCACTTCAGTCTCTTGTCATTGTAAAGATCTAAGAAATACATTCCTTTAAACATACAAATGCAAACTAATGGCAAATCATTGTGGCATCTAAATGTCTTTAGTTGCTGATCATGCACTGCTATTCTTAACAAGCTCTGCTTCTGCTGGGAGTACAGTTCCTAAATTGCATCTCTCGAAGCTGTCAGACAAGGTGCTTCCAGCAAGCTTATGTGAGAAAGGAAATTTGGGAGTCAGCGTGGCTGACAAACAGGATAAATAATATCAAAGAGAGGTGCCATTCACTAAGGTCACATAAGCAGAAATCTTCAGCTGACAAACAGAGGATGGGAGATTGACTGTCTAGACAAATGTACTCTGCAAAAGGATGCAAAGGATTGATTAGCAGTTCCAAACTGAGCAGGTGTGAATATAATGCTATTGCAAAAGGAACAAACATCACACCGAGAATGACAAGTAGACAAGACACATCATCTAAACCACACACTAAGATTCTCCTACTTTACCTGATAGAATTTTCCAGTCCAGTTCTGCATATAGATCAATTGGTCAAAGATAAGAACATATCATCTACAAGGAAAGGATGAAATAACAGAAGCTATTTCATGCAAGGAAAAGGAGGCAGTCTTGGCAAGTCTTCATATACACATAATGATACATGCAACACAAAAACTACTCCAGTGTTAAACTCTTACTAGTATTGAGATTGCCAAGCACTGATTACAGAAGTTGCAGATGTTCTGTTATCGGCATTTTAAAAAAACATGTTGGCAAATATCCTTCAGAAGTGAGAGTTGGAGTTGACTTGACCTTAAGAAAGCAGTACAAATACAATCTCTCAAAACTCTTCCTAACATTTTTCTATACTTCTATTGATGAATTTCAGGGGAAAAAAATAAAAATCAATCCTTTGTATTAAATAATGTTAGAGATACATAGGACAAATTAAATGCATGTGACTAATAAATAACCTGGAGGGTGATGTCCCTTTTTTAGTCACCTGGCTTCCAAATCACTGGGAAGGGGACAGTGATCACCATAACGGCAGTCTGCCCAGCTCTTCACAGACAGCCAGCAAGAAAATGAAGAGAAGTTTAATGATGTAGAATTACATGCAAAAAAAAAATCCCACAATAACAGAAGAAATTCCAAACTGAGAATGAAGCAAAACCTTCCCATTTCAACCCTTCTGTGCAGAACCACAAAGACAGGCTTGAAAGGACTTTGAGGGGTTATCTAGTTTGGTCCTTTATACAACCAATTACAAATTCAGTAGTTAAAAAAAACACAACACCAACACAATACTCAAAGTCTCTCAAAACTGATAGAAATGAAGCAACACATCTCCCAGGGGTGTGAACCATGTACTGAAAGTGACTTGTCTCAGTTGCTGAATACATTCAAGTGTCACAAATTATCCAAGCAGTCCAAATACTCTTCTCAGGATTTGCCCAGGTCCCAAGACTCAAATTACAGAGAACTTCATGGACCAAAACCTACAGTCAATTCCACTCAGAAATTAACTGGAAACTATGGAATGTCATAGACAACATTGAACCACCCTGTAAACATGAAACCATATTTTATTCTGAAGTTTCCTTTCTGGGGTGCAGGTTGGAGAAGCAAAGAGATGACTCAATGGTAGATACTTTTGCAGCAGTGCAAAAAGTTGCTGACATCTGCATGGTAGGAGTCAAATAACCAATTATAGCTTCCTTGACAGAGAAGTTAGTGACTTCATCACATGCTGCCTGAGCTCCTAGAAGCAATCACAGATTACATTAATCTATGTTAGGTAACAAAAAAAGTATTCTTCCTTTCTGCAGGGAGAACATGTTCTCACTTTCACACCTTATGTCATTTAATTCACCATTGCTCCATCCTCTTTTGGATAAATCCAACTCAGCTAGCAGCCTCACAAGTCCAACACCAAGAATGGTGGTAAAAATCCCTCACTACAGTGCAAGAGGAAGCAAAAGAGTGTCATCAGTCCACCACTAACCAGGAAATACCATCAAACTTCTGAAGTCTTCACCAGATAGGTAGTGAATAGGTAAAATGAGGTCTCTGAAGGGCATTGTGCAAGGTGTTAATGAGTTGTCCTTAGGAGATGAAGACATTCAAAACATCACATAATCATAAGAAAGATTCTAGATTTTTGGAGACAGCAGTTTAAAAACCAATTTAAAATCTTGGTTTAATGTTAAGAAAATTTCCCCACTTTAAAAACACTTGTTTATCTTAAGACTAGTCTTATGATCAAAAATTACTTAAAAATATCAACCTTCATATTTTATTCTCCAATAGAACACAGTTAGTGACTTTTTTTTTGTCCAAAAGCTCTGAGTTGAGATAATTCCATTTTAAAAATATATTGAAGGTTACTGCTTATATAAAAGACTAGGAAAATATCATATTTAAGTGACTGACAGCCTAAACTGATATAAAAGCCTCCATGACAAACCTGTCATGTGTCAAAAATGCTCCCATAGAGTATGTGCGGGTCTTTTCTATCTCAGATAGCTAAAACTCAGGGAGTATTTCATAAAATGAGAATGGGCTCCCATCATCCCTGTGAGGCAAAGGGAGCACCAGTACACTGCCAACCTCACTCTCGGTGCCCCATAGTACCTCAGCTTCACCTGCTTGCAGGTGACCAGCCCCACAAACAGTTACAAACTGGAAATAGAAAGCAAAGGTTACCCTCTAACTATTCCTTATGCAAATGAACTCACAAATACACTATGCTTTGCCTTGTCTCAGCTCTAAACAGTTATTCAGACAGCATGACAGAAGTTTTGGATATAGACTAATATGGTCACTAATAATGAGCTAAGACAAAAATACAAAGTGAATTATACATAGAAATGTGAAGCAAGACTACTGTAAGAGAATGAAGGAAATAAGGCTTGATTGAAGGCTTCATTTTTACTGTTTGGACAGGCACACAGGAAAGACTGATGAAGGGTCTGTGTTAAACAAAACATATTAGAAGTCTAGCCTATTATTGACAGAGATACTGCTGAGCTAAACAAAAAAAAATTCGTTTACAGTAAAGTTAGTTCACAGTGAAAAAAAGTATTGCAGCATGACGATAAGGATATGTTAGCTGTCTTTCAACAGGACTACTAGAAAGACTAGTTTGGCTGCAATTCAGAACAGGACACAAGCCAATTGATTCAGCTTTTGTCTATGTGAAAATCAATATTGCTTCTGTGATCAACTAATACACCCCTGTCTTTTTCTTCCTATAATCCTCAGCTTACAGCACAAAGTCACTTGATCCTTACATTCCTTCATCTATAAACTAGGCAATGGCCAAACTTCATGCCTCCCTTAGAAAAGCATACTTATGGCTTAACCACACTAAAAATATCAAGCACTATTTAAACTTGCCTGAGTAAAAATGGTATATTTTGCTGTACATAATTACTTCAGCATCTGAAATACCATTCTGCTTATAAATTAGATTATGCTTTCAGCAACTGTTTTTTAATTCATCTCCTTAACTGATCTTTGCACCCTAACCTAAAAAATGCCTTCCAGAGAAATTCTTTGTACTCCATAAAAAAGGGTGAATCATCTACACTCCAGAAAACATAACTGCATCCTTACAGATTCAGGTAGATTAAAGAAATCAGATGATATGGTAGCATGCAGATCTGTTGAGACAAAAACTAAAAAAGGCACCCTGAACATACAGGATCAAACAGAACTTATGCCTTTACTCCAAACAGCAGCTACAAGATAATTATGTAGTCCTGTGATTTATTACAGCTAAAAGTTTTCAGTTGGCACCAACCAGTAAGAATAACTGCGGAGCATCCAAAGCTATGCAGTCTTAAATGACTGACTTTAACAACAGGTTTGGTTATTGTTCTAAACAATCAGTCAAAGGTTGGACTCTATGATCCCTGAGGTCTTTTCCAACCTAAATGAATCTGTGATTCTCTTAAGTTCTGAATTCAGATCAGCATACATCATTTATGTAAGTAATGACATTTGACATCTAGCAGATTTAAATACTATTAACAGCAAAAAATAATCTTAACTCTCCTACCCTTTCATCAGCATACTCCATGCTAAATACTCTGCATAACTGAGCACTGGATCCTTTGTGCAATGTCATTGTTAGTTTGACACAACAGCTGAAGGTGTGATTCAGAACATACGAAATTACAAACAAAATACAGAAGTTTAACCTTCTGTTCTGAAAATAAAGATATCAAACCCCAAGACAAAGCCAACTTTCTCAGAACCAAAATACTACAGTGCATTAATTCACCTATAGTATCCTGAGAGATAATGCAACATAATTGACAAAATCTATAGCCTTTGAAAGAGAAACACGTAACTGTAGTATAAAAGGTGTCACATGTAAGTGTAATAATGTTCCCCTTATAGCAGCATAAATGACTACCACGAAGTGAACTAGCGGTGTCTCTGCCTACTAGTAAATTAACTCAGTTAAGCAAGCTGCCAGTAGAAATCAACTAGATATTATCAGTGGCTCACAGGCAGAAGTTAAAAATTTGAAAAAGAGAAGATTGTAACTTGTATTAGCTACCCCTCAAAATGGGAATCAATCGGTTTGTGCAAGTCAGCAACAGCCACCTGGTTACCAGTAACCCTTCAGTGTAACCAGGTGGCCGTTGCCTGGGTATTCATCCATTTTGGCATGTCACAGTAGAAATGTGTGGCACACAGCATGTGCTGCAAAATTCAGACTGAAAATGCAGATGAGGTCTGATGTTGATGTAATCCCTGAGCTCTTTTGTATAAAGGATACATATGCCTGGTACAAGTAATCAGGATTTTCAGAGGGGTTTGCTAATACAACCATTTTGCAAGAGCAGATAAACACATCAGTATTAAAATAGCTATTTGGAAACGTAATAATCCCATCACTAAAAAAAAATACATAAGCTGGTCTGTGCTGCAAAATGCAAGCTTGATTTATGAGATTCACTTTATGTAAAGTTTAAATAGTTATACAGCAAGATACAACCCTTTCTCCTGCCTCCACTACCACTGGTATAGAGTACAATAGCTTAGAGTGTAATTGCATGTGAATATTTTGCAGACAGCACTCATCATGCAGGTGAGTGAGCACACAGTCCAAAAGAAAAATTAATTTATTTTAGGTTAGTATTTCAACACTTTGCAGTGGTCATGTGAACTACAATATCACTCCCACCCTAGGAGTGCAAAGGACCCAAACTGAGCAGAGGCCTTTTGTTACTATCTTGAATAGCCTTTGGAAGCCAAATCACAGAAAACCATGGAATGAGTTTAAATAAGAATAAGCATATTTTTGTGACTATATTATATTTACACAAATAAAGAGGATCTTTGTAGTGGACTACATTTCCTGGTTGATCCAAAGGAAGCTCACTATTGAGAAATTGCAACTGTATCTCTTTAGCAGGAGTAAGATTTCAATGACACCAGCCCTGGTAACCAAGGCAGAGCTGGAGACTGATTCACCTGTAATACCTGAAAAGGGTTACTGAACATGGAAAAGCTTATTTGTTTAGCAACCAGGGGGCAGTTATTCAAATAGGGGGAACACGTTTTGGCTCCTTGTTTCCAGTATTAGGAAAGATGCTCCATAGTGATTTTTGGCTCACAAATCAGGCAGGCGGGAAAATGCTTCTATTGTGAAATAGCACATTATGCTCAAAAATAAAAATAAACAACCAATAAAGGGAGAGGAGGGGTGCAACTTGAAATACTTGACTGCTAATATCCACCATGCCATTCCCAGGGAGTCCCAGAGTGGTTTTTAAGCCTCTTGCCCATCCTCATAAAGAAAGGCGGGTGGCAGGACTAATCAATATCTTGCAACCCATCTGTGACCTGGCAAATAAAGAAGCCAAGAAAATAAATCCCATCGATGACCTCTATAATTCAGCGTTTGGAGGACGGCAACATCTGGGCTCAACTCCAGATGGGACGAAGCAGCCCCGCTCACGGCTCGCCACAGCGCTGCTACACACACAAAGGAGGGCTCCGCGCTCCTCCCGCTTTCCTCCAACACCAACAACTCCGCGTCCAACGCGACGTAAACACTACGAGGCTGGCAGGTCTGTCCTCCAGTTCAGCTACACCAGTGTCAGAGGGGCTATTGTCCGGGACGGGCCGCCGGCGCGCACCGGGTGCTGCCGGCTTTAATAGACGGTGCCAAGGAAAATAAAATCTCCGCGAGTCAAACCCGCGGGCTTCAGAGCCCTGCTCCGGGTAGAGGGGAACAAACAGGCAGGGAAGTGCAGCTCCCACAAGCGACACTTCGCCTGGTTTCCACTGAAGCAGCGACACACGCTCGGACGCGCGAACAATGCCCGCTTCCGCTGCCCCGGCCGCCGCCGGACACCGTCCCCCGCCGGGTCGCCGCTCCCACCGAGATGTTCTCAGGCTGCTTTGTTTCCCGCGAAACGCCAGCCTTTCCACGCAGCACCGGCGGGTACCGCCGGGAGCCCGGCTCGGACGGGGAGCCTGCCCCATCCCCTGCCCCAGCAGCAGCCGCCTTTGTTGCGCCCCCGGCGAAGGGGCCGCTCCCCCCGCCCCGACGGGAGCTCCGAGCCCACCGCGGCCCCTGAGGTGCGCAGGGCGCTGCCCCGGCCCCCGGGGAGGCGGCGGGACCCCCTCTCGGGGCGCGCCCGCTCCTCCCGGGATGCGCTCCCCGCCGCCGCTC